>NMUG010000448.1:0-22403 GCA_002855965.1 Monotropa hypopitys | reverse complement strand
GTTTGGCACTCTGCCGGATCACGGGATCAGTGGGATGTTCTGCTCTCCCTGGTTTGCCTGGCATGCATTGGGTCCGGTGGCTGGCGTCCGGCGCCGGTCAATCCATTTGTCGAGGTGGCCCTGTCGGACAAGGTGCTCCATGTAGGCCCTAAAGGGGAGGCAGGATGTCGTGAAGTGTCCCCTTTCCCGGTGATAGGTGCAGTAGGCCTTGCCGTTGGGATGCCTTTCTCCCAGCTTGTGATCTGGCTCCCTGAAGAATGGCTCGTCCCTGATCAGCCGGAGGACTATGTAGATTGGTTCTGTGAAAACCGTGGTCTCTGCCATGTAGTCCTCCGATTTTGGAGCCCTTCTGTCTCCTGTTTTTACCATGTTGACCTGCCTCCGGTTGTGTTGAGCGGGGGTAGGTCGTGCTTGGAGGGACCAGAGGGAGGCACGCTCGGCTAAAAGATCCTCCAATTGACAAAACTTGTCAATCATCTGCATCAGATCATCCATGTTCTCCGGAGGATGGAGCATGAGCTCCCGGAGCATGGGGCTTTCGGACTCTAAGCCCAGCTTGAAGGATGAGGTGGCGATTCCCTGATCGCAGTTCTGGATGTCGTTGTATAGTTCCCAGTAGCGGTCGGCATATTGCCGGAGGGTTTCGTCCGGCCGCTTCCGGAGGCTGATCAGAGAGTCGACCTCTGTTTTCTGCTTGCCGCTTGTGACGAAGCGGGCAAGGAAGGCCCTCTCCAGATCTCTGAAGCTCTGGATGGTCCGAGAAGGAAGCTTGTTGAACCAGAGTGAGCCCAAGGTGCCAAGGCTCGTAGGAAAGACCTTGCACAGAACGGCATCACTTGAAGAATAGAGAGCCATTATCTGTCGGTAGTAGATGAGATGGGTGTAGGCGTCGGTTTTTGGATCGTACCTGGTGAATTTGGGCAAGCTGAAACCAGTAGGAATGATGGCCGAGTCGATGGTTCGGGAGAAGGGGGAGAGACTGAGCTGCTCTAGGCGAGCATCGACAGCCTGGAGGGCCTACCCGGAGGGGTGTTCGGCATGGTGGTCCCTTCGGTGGCGCCGATGCTTCCTTTGATCATGGTCAGATGCCGGAGAATGGTGCCGGTGCCTTTCTTCCCGGTCGCGATGCGCTTCTCCCTCTGCTGTCCGGAGTCCTCCGTCTCGGGCCAGAAGTCTTGCGGGTGGACCTCAACGAACTACCCTCCTTCGTAATTATAAAGAGGGACAGACTCGTGACGCTTTGGGCGCCTGTCGTTGCCATCCGAGTGGTCCGTCCGACGATCTTGTCCTTCGGCCACTCCCTTTCCTTTGTGCTCCCTTTCTTCCCTTGATTTGCGCCTCCTCCGCTGCTGTCCCGAGGACCGTGAGGCTTGGGGCTCACGAATATTGAGTGGGCCGCACGTCGAGGGCCCAAGGGTGGGCCTGGACGGTTGGTGGACCGGGTTGAACAGTACGGACGGGGCATCTCGGATGGATCCCCACGATAGTGACAGGAGGGTAGTCCTCCGGGTGGTCTGGATCGTTTGGCAGTAAGCCGAGAGCAGTGGTAAAGTGTCACCGGAGGACGCCTACCCGGACATTGGTGGTCGGCCAGGCTGCGGGCTTTTCGGCCGTGGACACCTGGTGATTGGTGCCCTTGCATTTGGTTCTATGAGTCGCTGATGGTCCGAACGGTAACAGTCGGACACCTGACGGGACCCTCCGGTTGGATGGTCCGTATGGCCGACTCGTAGGTGATAAGATTCTGTGACAGTTTACGATCCTCAGGGCATGGGTCCGGTCACCACAGATACCGTTCGAAGGAACTCCCAGACCTGCGATATCTCAAGCCGTGAGTCCGTACTTTCTCCCTCCTCCTCTCTCGACCAGTTTACTTTTCCACCCCTCTCTCTCGATCACTTCTCCACCTTCTATCAGGACCTTCGTCCACCATTGCAGCCCTTACGATCTTCTCAACCAGAAACCCTAAAATTTAAATTCGGCAAATTTGAAGCAAAATCGAAGAAATTGAGGTAAGAAATCTGGGAGTCTTTTGATTGTTGTGATATACGGTTTGGTGCGATTCTCTAGTTGTGTGTTGATATGAAGATTGGGTTCTGAGAAACCATGCAAGAAACTACTTGCTGCTGCTGAGATTCAGTAGACAGAGATACCGATATCTTGGGATTTCCAAGATACCGATATCTTGGGTTCCTATTCTGAAAATGTTTTCTGTTGAGTTCTGAATTGTGTGTTGAGTTGCATGAAAACCTTCAACAAGAAGAAGAGTCAAGATACAAAAAGACAAAGTATGGCTGAGTATTTGCCTAATTTGTAAGGACAAATAGGTGAAGTGTCGACATCCGAGCCTACACCGCTAGCTACCGAGTATCCTTCTAGGATGCCTACACCTGTTGCTACTGATTTACCTCCTGATATGCATGCACCTCCTCCATCTTCAGCCGATCAGGGCCAATCATTGGGTACAAAGAAAAGGAAGAAGGGAAAAAGTTGGGAGGATATTTGTGCTGCACGGACGATACATTGCGAGAGGCAGATTTGGCTTGCAGGTGAACCAGCTAAACTCCCTGACCTGGATATAAATTCCAAAACCGACAAACAAAGATATCAAGGAGTGTCAGATACAACAATCATATATATACTTTGATATATAAATAAAACCACAGTGAACAAGTACAACACAAGTAACCAAAGGGTTGTGTCTCTCCCCCAACTATCACGTAAACATGTAATTGTCCATACTTTTATATTTTTCATACCGATAGTACCCTTCTCTTTAAAGTTCATTTATGTATTAATTCTCTTCTCAACTTCATTCATATTAAGCAAGGGTGCCACACTTGCTAAGGGCGAATAAATCAAGCCCAGACCCCCATACCTTGGCCTAACAACTTATCAAAGGCATGTCCAGGGTCAATCATGATCTTACCCCTATATCTCGGCCTAACAACTCGTTAGAGTATGCCCAGAGTAATTCATAACTTACTCTTCTTAATACCCTCATATCTCGGCCTAACAACTTATTTGAGTATGCCCAGGTTAATATCATTTCTTTCTCCTCTTAGATTGACAAATCATATTTCCATGTCATTTCCTTCCAAGTGATATCAAGTCAAAAGATATATAAATCTCAACATATGACAATAAGGTACTCATCATGCCCAATGCATAAACAATAACATACTAATCATGCCCATTGCATAAATAACACATACTTTCTCTCTTATCCATGCTTGCATATAAGTAAGGCAAAATAGATAACTTCATGCAAGTACCACTTATGAATCATGTAAATAAATACAACAAGTGCACATAAACTAACATAAAATCAAAGCACATATATAGAAGGGCATCTACACACTCACCAAGATGTGTAGACTTCAAACGAGTTACTTCTTTATTGTGGAGATTCCGGCACCTCACCTGTAGTTAAAAATATTTAATTAGAACTTAAAACATCTTAATTTACCAGAAATTAAGCTTAAATACCTTTGTCTAAGTCAAACACAACCTCTCAAGACCTAACCTTATTTTTGGAACAGCCCACACCACGAACGGTTCCCCTATAAGGCATGACCGGTTACGGTGAGTCACACCCGCAACCGGATATGCCCAAACTGCAACTGGTTGCGCTCCCCTTTCTCCAACCGACAGCCACTAGCGCGACCGGTTGCACTATAAAGTGCGACCGGTTGTGCCCCCCGCTGTACCAAATCTGCAGAACATTTTTTTCGACAAACTAACATGCCTTAACATCTCCAATCTCAATTCTTAAGCCTCAAAACCTCAAAATCATCAATACTAAAGTATATCCAACATCTAAAGGCTCTATATACATGATTAAGGGTCTCTTACAACCTCAAAACATCATCAATTATCATGGGTGTTTTCATCCAAATTAGAGAATTTTCTCAAAAATGAGTTTGATCTTCTAACCTCGATCTAGACCAAATTAATGACGGGGTAAAGACACAAACTATATCAATAACTTCGTATTTATGTTAGTAATATGATTCTAGGAGAACTCTATCTGTAATTCTCTTCCGAAAGTCTTGAATCTCCAAATCTCTTCTTGCCACCCCTTTCTCTTCTCTCTAGCCTCCAAGCACCCAAATTTAGGATTATGCCTAATGAGAGATTAGTGAATCTCTTAACCCTAATCAGTTTTTAATTCCTAAAGACATATTTACCCTCCTACTCTTTCTCTATTCACCCTTCCTTTCCCTTCACTAAACTCTTATACTTAAGAATGTTAATATATAACTTATATATACCTAAAAACCTTATTTTGAATTAACTAAAAATGCTATTAAGTATTTACAAGTATTATTTCTCTTTCACACTTCTTTTATAAATATTTAATCGTTTGATTTAATTAATTTAAATTAAGACAAGTATGACAAGAAGGGTGTGGAAAATGTTGTGGCGGATCACTTGTCCAGTTTGGAGTTTGAGGATCATTCCTCACATATACCTATCATTGACTCCTTTTTGGACGAGCAATTGTTCCAAGTGACGAGTTACCCGTGGTTTGCGGGCATCGTAAATTACATAGCCATGAGTCAACTCCCATCTCATTGGTCCCCCAATGACAAAAGGTGTTTCTTGAATGAGTTGAAAAAATTCATCTTTGATGATCCTTACCTATTCAAATATTGTCCAGACCAATTAATTCGGATGTGTGTGCCCGACCAAGACAAAAAACATATTGTAAGGTTTTTCCACATCGAGGCTTGTGGGGGATCACTTCTCTTCAAAGAAGACCTTCGCAAAGGTCCTACAATGTGATTTCTATTGGCCCTCCCTCTTCAGGGACACCTATGAGTATTGTAAAACTTGCGAGAGGTGCCAAAAACTGGGGAGTGTGAAAAACGGAATATGATGCCCCTCACCAATATAATAGTGGTTGAGGTCTTTGATTGTTGGGCATTGATTTTATAGGGCCATTTCTTAACTCTTTTTGTTACCTATACATTTTGTTAGCCGTGGACTACATGTCCAAGTGGATGGAGTCCTTCCACACCAAAACCAATGACAACAAAGTGGTAATCAACTTCTTGAGGGAGAATATATTTGCAAGGTTTGGGATGCTGAGGGCGATAATTAGTAATCAAAGCACCCACTTTGTAATAGGACATTCGAAGCATTAATGAAAAAAATATGGCATTACTCATAAGGTGTCAACGGCCTATCATCCTCAATCCAACGGGCAAGTGGAACTTGCTAATAGGGAGATAAAGCACATAATCGAAAAATGGTAAGGCCGAATAGAAAAGATTGGTATCTACGATTGATTGATTCTCTTTGTCTTATCACACTGCTTTCAAAACCGTACTTGGGATGTCATCGTACTAGTTGGTGTACGACAAAGCTTGTCACCTTTCGGTAGAACTTGAACACAAGGCATATTGAGCTATTAAACACTTAAACTATCATTTGCCCAATGTCGGTGCCCACCGTAAGCTTCAACTCAACGAACTTGAGGAGATGCAGAGGAACACATATGATAGTGCAGTTTCCTATAAAGCCAAGGTTAAAGAGTCCCACGATAAAAAATACTCCAGAAGAACTTTGAAGTCAAACAAAAAGTCTTGTTATAAAATTCAAGACTTCACTTCTTTCCAGGTAAGTTGCATTCGTGATGGGTTGGCCCTTATATAGTGTCAAGGTTTATCTACACGGTGCCATTGAGGTCACCAACTCGGCAAATGGAAATCTTTTTAAAGTAAATGGTCAATGCCTCAAACCCTTTCTTGAAAATTTTGATGAGGCAATGACTGAGGATGAATTGGTCGATCCCATTTACCGGGATGACAATAGTGCTTAAATTGTTGAGCTTGCATGCGTCTAGGAGATCTTAAATCCATGGGGTTTGAGATACCCCCAGTGTTAGGCCATGCTCGAATGGCCCTTGGACGGTCCGGTATAGCCACTCATAGACTAGCCTTGACTAGGTGTTATCTAGGATTACCTTGGCAGAGTATGAATGAGAGTGAAAGCTAATTGGGGTGTTTCTCCACAAAGTGAGAGACACCACCTATTGAGTAGTAACCTACTCCGAAATTCCAAAAGACTCATTCTCTAACATATGGTCAAGTAAGGAAGTAGGGAGAAAAGTATGACTCGTAAAGAGTCGCGTGAGTACTCGACACCATTTTTGGATCCATCGTTGTTATCCTTTCCTTCTTTATTAGATAGTTGTGAGTAAGTCTTTGCAGGGTAAACATGCTGCCATACCAGCCTTGGTAGTTTGGGTCTATAGTTGAGATGAGTGAGGCATTCAAGAGCCCTAAGTCATGGGTGTGATTACGTGTCATGGTTTTAATCCCAATAAAATCCCAATGAGGCCCCCATATGACTAGCTATGGAACCATCATGGAGCCGAAGGAGTGAACTTTGGAAAGCACCGCGGATGATGAAAGAGGATGATGATAGAAAACCCTCATACTTGGTCTAGGTATTGGGTGGTTAACATTCCACCTCGGAGGTACTATTTCTTTTCTCTCTCCCTCTCCCTCCCTCTCTCTATCTATCTATCTCTTCTATTTTGCACTCTTAAAATACACGAGGACATTTCTCATTTTAAGTTGGAGGGAGGTAATAGCACAGTTTCCTAATTTTGTTTATATTTCTTGTTGTTATGTATTTATATAAATTGTTTTTTTTATTTTTGAATTTCCCCTCCATTTTTGGTCCCTTATCATGATTGGCATGCTTGATTTAACGCATACTCCATGGTAGTAGTCATGCTTAGGTCCCTTAGGAGTTTAGATGATAAATCAAGTGCAAGGTTGATTGTGTTGCATGCATCACAAGAATGGCAGTTCAATATCTTCAAGCACTTCCATGTCATTTTGCCTTATCTCTCACATTTGTGCTAACACTTCCATGTTTTCATGCCCATGTAGTGTAGAACGTAATAAGCATTGTCGAGTCATTTATGGAGTACGCTAGGAAGGATACAAGGCAATTTTGGTATAATTAAAACCACTCACGAGTCCCCATTGTCCTAACTTTGAACCTAGTCTGTGTCCCATCCTTGCAATACCCTAAGAAACCAGATGTTAGAAGGGAATGGAGTGATTTTACATGCTGAGGGTGTCCGGGATATCTATGGTTGTTCGGAAAGGAGTTTGGGGGAGAAGAATGAGAAGTGAGCATATTTTAGATATGGGGACCAGTCCCCCGTACCTTCGGGTACCGGTCCCTCCCTTCCAACAGGTTCAGAAATTTTGTGGGTACCGGTCCCTTGTACCTTCGGGTACCGGTCCCTTGTACCTTCGGGTACCGGTCCCTTGTATCTTCGGATACCGGTCCCTCTTGTGCAGAGACTCAAGACATCCAGATGGTACTGGTCCTCCATACCTATGGGGTCCGATCCCTTTTTCTAGATTTGAAAATTTTTTAAAGGGGCCTGATCATTTCACTTTCTCTCACCCTAATTATCTGCATCTTCTCTCATCTCTCTCTCAAAGTGCGAAACCCTAACTCCCCCCTCAAAAAAAAATCATAGCCCCTAGTTTGTCCTCTCCACCCTCTCTCCCTCACAAATCAAAACCCTAACCTACCTTACCACATATCCCTCTCAAAGAGAATCAAACCCTCCAACTTTGCAAACCCTAGTTCGTTCATCTCAAGATTTGTTGACCATGGCAAGAATTGGGGTCTCTAATGGTGAAGGTAACATCTCTCTTCTCTGTCTATTGTGTTGGTTTATAGGTGCTACTTCTGTTGTTGCATTGATTTTGGGGCTAATGACAAGAAAGAAGGAAGGCCAAAAATCGTCAACCCTTGAGAAATGAAAAGCCATACCCACAGGCTCTTCTAGACATCGTTCCCTCAATTCAAAGGAGGATTCAGAGGAGTTAGAGGAAAGGAGGGATGAGGGGGAGGAGCAAAGGAAGAAAAAAAAGAGTGACTCAGATGCAGAGAGGGCTTGCGAGCAAAGAGATTGGGTGCATAAATTGGTAACTCGAAAATTCACCTGTAAGCGGCAACTCGACCAAGACGATATGGGCAACCATGCTATTATTGATACAATAAGATTCCAAGGACTTGCGCAATTTTTGAAGCCTGTTGAGGGCTATAGGCCACAGTTGGTTATTTCTTTCTATGAGCACATGCATATCCAGGAAAACCGAATCTTTGACTCAAAGATAGGGGTGACCGTTACTATCACCCCCGACGTGATTTCCCGATACTTGAACTATGCGAGGCCATACCCAAACACCACTTGTCACGCCCCGGATTTTCAAACCATTTTTTGAAAATAATTTAAATACACGGCAGGGGAGATCAATACTTGCCATTCAGATACATTCAGTTGAATTCTCATTATATGATTCATGGTACAATCAGGAACTACAAGCGGAAGTAAAGAACAATGCCGAAGCCGGCTACAACTGAAGTACTGAAAAGTCAAGTACAAGTACAACTGAACTGAAACTGAAACTACAGTACAAGGGTAAAGGTACAACCTACAACGAAAGTACTCAACCAAGCTCAGCTGAGGCTGAGGTGAAAAGTACAAGCTGCAACTGGAACCGCCCTGCCTAACTCAAGAAAATCCAGCAGCTGACTCCCACTCCAAGGCCAGCTAGTCCTGCAACACAGACTAGAAAAAAGAAAAGAAAGAGGGTTTGAGCATACCACAGCTCAGTGAGAAAACCCCTAACTACTACCAAATATGCACATGTGGTGCGTGCCTATGTGTCCACAAGTAAACGTACGTAAACAGTAATGAAACTAGGTGCACGTAGTGTAAGCCTAATACAAAACAATAGGGATACATGCATATCATCTACAAGGCGTCTAACCAACACCGCAACCTCAAGGGAGTACAAGGGGTACAACGTCCCAAGTCTAACCAAAATGACATCTAATCTCAACTCTCCCTACCTTACAACCAAGGTACAACAACTCGAAAGATCTACTAAAAATTCCAAACCAACACTGTGCTAAGATATCCAATCCGAACTCACATTGCGAACCATGCTAACTATTCTTACCGTTAAGTGTTGGATTCATATATTATACTAGATATTTGAGATATTCCTTTCTTTCCCTTCCTTTAGTTTAATTCAATTAGTCCGAAGGCACGCGACTAATATTTGAACAACATTAATTTGATTAGCCCGAAAGCACGCGACTAATATTTGAACCATATTAATTTGATTATACAACTTTGATAGGGTTGGTCCGGCATGGTGGCTCCGGTAACACACCATACTTTCCTATCCATCATTCCCCAAGTAACGTTGGGAGGGCTACGCTACCCGAATTGTGCACAATGTCGTGGATGGAGCGACCATCCCGCATTCTGAAAATCACGCGAATGCCATGACATTCCAAAAATCACGCGAATGTCTTAAATCATAATTCCCCGTCATCGTTGCCAATAACACCATTCCGAAAAATCACGCGAATGGGTTTATTTTCAAAACTATACCATTCCGAAAATCACGCGAATGGGTTTATTTTCAAAACTACACCATTTCGAAAATCACGCAAATGGGTTTTCTTCAAAACTACACTATTCCGAAAATCACGCGAATGGGTTTTCTTCATCATTTGATATGTGGGTTATCATTCCAATTTCCTTCTTAAGTGATAGGTTCAAGATTTGCCACGAGTAGCCCTCGTGGGGCACATCCTCATATTTGATGTTCGTTGGTTACGTTGAACTACTTACTTAGTTCTTAAATCACTAACTCCACATTGGTCAATCCAAGGGAGACAACCACCAAGATCCTTTAACTACAACCAAGGGTTTCAAGACTAACATTCAACCACAATGGGGCTAAGTAATGCCCAAGTCTATAGAAATATGAAGGGAGGGAATTAGACACCCAATTCCCCTTTCAATGCCCAATTGGCAACATCACTAAACATATGGTGTCCCTTAGGTTCCAAGGGACCTATCATGATTCTCAAGACTCGACGTACCTAATTGTTCCACATATATGTCTTACGACAAATCCGAATGTCACACCAACCCCAAACGTGATCCTAGGTTCACACGAGCATTTTATCGAACACTTGGCGCGCATTGAACTCTAAGGGACCTAAGGTGCATATAAGGATACCATATGACCACCCACACACCCATACAAGTCCTACGATGATTCAACGATACCGAATCCTCCAAAACGCGACCCAAATTTCACAATGGCAATTTATCGAACACTTGGCGGCCTCTAACTCCAATGGTCCCAATTAACCTACAAGTCACCCAAAAACACAAGTCGTTTCCCTCACGGGAATTTTGTCGAACATATGGTGTGCGTAACATACTAGGGACTTCCATCAACCCAAGAACATCTCGTGCCAATACTAAAAACTATCAAAGGCATAGTCAAACCTCCTAGACTAACTCTAGGTAAAAATATGCAATGTGTATTCCAAAAATCATAGCAATCAAATCCTACTTACACACACACACACACACACATACTTGATAATAATTAAGAATTTATCCACCGGAGCATCGCCGGAAAGTCGCCGAAAAATGTTGCCGCCGCGCCACCGCAAGCTAAACCCATCACCGTGTAGATCTCTTCATCCTCTTCAACGTTTCTTAAGGCCGCATCTCCATAACTCTTCGCCGGAAAGTCGCCGGAATCTTCAAACTCACCAGGTGGACTCGCCAAGTGGGTCACCGGAAAGCTATCGCCAAGGGGAGCAATGTTTCTCCTTGCAAAAACTCCAACCGGAGCTTGGATCATCTTTAAAATGTAGAGAGAAGTGAGGGAGATGAGAGAAATGTAGAGATAGAGAGTGAGAGGAGGTAGAGAGAGAGAAAGAGGGGAAAATGGGGTATTTCGGACCCCTAAACATATATATACGGCCCCCAGAAAGTACCAAAAAGCCCTTACTAAAACAGTCCGTGCGGGGCCTATTATTGATAACCCGGCACTTGGTTATCGATAACCAGGCTCTCTGGCCTTACTAAGGAACAAGGGCAAAATGGGTTATCGATAACATAAATTTCTTGTCATCGATAACCAGACTCTCGAGTTTTCCATGGACCAGTTGGGTTATCGATAACATAAATTTCGTGTTATCGATAACCAAATTCTCGGATTTTTGGCTTGAATTGATCGGGTTATCGATAACCCAAAATCCTTGGTTATCGATAACCAACTCTGCTGTACAAGGGGACAAACTGCTGCGAGGTAAATCGAGCTTAACTTATTCGTCCGACCTCCGATTGAGACGATTCAAGTTGCGATGGATTCCTAATAAAATTCTCTACAACTTTCATGGATACGGAATTTCAATGCTCGGAAAATATCGGGGTCGTAATGCGCCTCGAACGCCCTCGGCACCTTGCCGGAATAACCCAAAAATCTTATCAACTCAAAACCGGGGATCCTTACCACTCCAAATCGCTAGATTTCTATCTAACAAACCCCAACCTTCGTTGATTATAAAAGAAAATACATTTTCATTAAAAAGAATACATTTAAAATTCTAGGGCGTTACACTACTACTTTTTCAAAAGTGTCATGGAATATGGCATTGGACCTTGTAGTCAAGACCATTACTAGTGATTTGATGATCTTCAACCCCCACATCCATTATTACCTGCAAGGGGGATTGAAGGAGATCTATAGAATCATAAACAAAATGGTGAATTACAACCTTAGTTCGTTTTTAAAATAGAACCCCCCCACAAAAGATGACGAAGACCTTATATACGTTTTTGTGTCAAAATAGAGAGGGTTTATTGGGCACTTCTCATTTGGAAACAAATTGAATCATTTCGGGAAAAGGGGTGGAAAATGGTAATATTTCGTTCCCGGCTATGATAATGGCCTTATGTCTCCAAGCGGGTTGTAAGGGAAGAGCTGTGGAGAAAATGGCTGCCAGCATTCTGGGTCCAATCACTTTTGCTTCAATAAAGAAGAGTATCTCTTTGTCTAGACCGACGAACCCAGAAGACATAGGATCATCGAGGCCTAGTACACGGACCCTAAGCAAAAGAATCAAACAATGGTTCAGTATTTTGAGTAATAGGCAAGAGTCAATCATGCATAAGCAATGGAACATCAATGCAAGGTTGAGGGTGCAAGGAAAAGACAAAGCAAAATCATGAAGATGATTCGGTAGTTCATGTGCAGGGAGGAGGAGAGGTGCGGTGCTCGGTTTATGGATTCGGATCCGAAGGTGTCCCGAGGAAAAGGAGAGGAAGATTCTGATTGATGGTTTGGGATGGTGGATCTTTTGAGTTGGTGGTTGGTATTAGTATGTAGTCTGTGTCGTGTTGTGTAATTTTGTGTGTTATGTTGGCCATATCCTTATGCCATTTGTTGTTTATGTTGGTGGTTCGAGAGTGGCTCGAGTAGATAAACCAAGCTTGCATAGAGCCGCTCCCCATTTTGTGTGTCCCTTTTTGTTTGACTACCATGTGTCATTCGATGCTCGGAAGTCCTTCGTTGATTTTAGCATACTTCTTGAACAATAATGAATGTAATTTATGTTCGGAATTGAATGGGTTTTAAATGCTATTTTGTGACTTTCATTGTGATTTCTTGGTTGATGGTGCATAATTCATTTTTCTCCTTTGCGGGCCATTTTGTTTTCGGCATCCCGCATGTATTCTCCTACCACCATGCATAAGGCTTGTGATTTTGTATGCTAATTGATTGATATGATATGTGCCTACGTGAGAATCGGAACCAAGATTCACTAGCTTGTATGTGACATGTGATACCTTACATATGATCATTCATTACTTCTCATGAGGCTCCTTAGCATTCCTATCTTTTGTGGATTGTTTGTTGTGGTTCGATAGCTTACCAATCGTGCAGGGATGGGTAGTTACATGTGCATAATATGTTTTTGTTGTTTTGGTTGTTTGAGGACGACCAACATTCAAGTTGGGGTGTGTGATGAGCCTCTTTTTGTGTAGTTCTAAGAGGCTAATCTACCTTCCTTTTTCACTCTTTCGCATCTTATAGTTGTAAAATACATGAATTATGTGTTGGTAGTGTTCTTTCTAAGTTACATGTCTTACTAAACCTAAACAAGAATTATAACAATCAAAGAGCAAGGGATTTTCACCCTGCGCAAGCCTAGCAGATGTATTGTAATGTGGCTATGCCATGACAAGTGCCCAAGGGCCGATGAGTGGCAAAACAAAGACTCGAGCCACTAGTAGCAAAAATCACCAGCACTAGATACGGGTATCAGTCCCCCTTTCCCAGTGCATTCAGCTCAAAGACAGGGACCAGTCCCTTGTACCTACGTATATCGATCCCCCCTTGACAGAGACTTCAAGATGAAGATGGGTACCGGTCCCCATACCTTCAGGGACCGATCCCTTAAGGCTAATTCTATATTTTTTTGTACACTTTTGGGATCCGATTGAGGGAAATTTTGTCCATTTTAGGACATTGTATAGGACCATATATAAAGGGCAACCCCAATTTTGGGAGCCCTAACTTTTATTTTTATATTCTAAGTTTGTTTCTAGAGTTTTAGATAGCCTCCTTTCTCTCCCTCTCTCTCTCATTAGTGGTTTGTAGGTAACTAGCATTTGTTTGGATTGTTCATAATTTTCTCCAAGTATTAAAGCTGTTGGTAAGCTTCTTCTCTTTCTTTCTATTTAATTTATGTTGTAGTTGTATTCAATTTTTAATGCTTTCATTTTCCTAAGTAGTTTTAATGTCTTCAAGTTCTAGTATGTGTGAGTAGTTCATAGGGGGAGTCATGGAGTGAGGTTACTCCACGACTTGGGTGACTTTACATGCCTCCATTTTCTAAGGTTAGGTTTAGGTTGAACTTGGGATACGACTTAGTTTTGGTCAAAACATGTAGAACCCGTTCTCATTAATTAAGCCTAATTATTTAATTAAAGTGATTAAAGTTATTAAAATATATTAATAAAAATACCCCAAAATAATTGTAAAAGCTTTAGAATATTAAATAATAATTTTAGAAATTTTCTGGGAATTTTCGGAGTCAAAATAGAAGAAAATCAAAAATTTAAGAAAAATGCTCCAGATACCGGTATTTGGAAGCCCAAGATACCGATATCTTGGACTTTCAGGGCTGCTGCAGATACAGCCATGGCAGAGAAGACGAAGGGTTTATATCATATAACCGCGTATAATGAATTGTATTATTGTTTTCATGGTTGACTGAGCAAGAATCGAAGGGTTTTGTGGAAAGTGTTCTTAGACTGCCAATATATATCTACACCAGTTGTGCACAAAATCAATTTCGGATCAGAACACAAAAGTCCCAAATCCTCTGTAACTCTCAAATCCATTTCTGTGAGTGTGTGAGAACCAAATTGAAGATTAGAAGAGTGTTATAAAGCCTAGGTTTAGTCCTTGTTCGAGTTGGATTGCTCTGATTTGGAAGAAATTGTCCGAGAAGAAGAAGTCCAATTTTCCCTCTTTTACAAATTTTGGATATCATTTTATTCATCCCCAAAACGAGGTATTTTTTCGTAATCTAACTCATGCAATAGGTTGCTCTCATCGCCAAGAGCGTATAAGTTTTTGTTTCATCGATTTTGGTTGAGTATTGAGAAAATTAGGACACACAGAACTCCATTGCTGTCTTCCTCGAAGGTCTGCAACAGACCCTAGATACCGATATCTTCGATGTTCTAGATACCGGTATCTTAGTTATAAGACTGTGTGGTATCTTGCATCTTAGAAACTAGTATCTCGAGTCTTTCTTAGAAACCGGTATCTTAGGACCTTAGATACCGGTATCTTGGTAAGTTTGGCCCGCGGTATCTCAGAACCTTAGCAAACCGATATCTTCATAAAGGACTAAGATACCGATATATTAATAGCTTAGATACCGATATCTTCAGAATGTCAGAAACCGATTTCTTTAGCTTTTCAAACCGGTATCTTGTAAAAATCCTAGATACCGATATCTTAGCATCTAAGATATCGATATCTAGGCAGTTTTTCCAAAATTGGACAAATTCAAATATTATGCAGAAAATATAGAAAAATCATGAAATTTGGTAAAATCAGAATATTTTATAGTTTAAATGTTTTACGTTTCTAATTAAAAATTATTGTTAAATAAGTTTGGATCCATCACCATCTACAGCCGCTGATAAAGGAAAGAATATCGCATAAATCTCTGTGAGTATATTTTAAGAGCTTTATAAATAAGATAGTAAATTTAATAAAAGGATTTTCTATAAAGTCGTGAAAAAGAAAAGGGTTTTCGTGAAAATGTCACATATGGAAATGATGTTGAAAGAGAGAAAATATGGTAAATGATGTTTCGTATATGATATTGAGAAAGATGGAAAGAAAGAGAATTATGGAAAAGGATTTTCATTTTCATTCTTTAAAAAGTGTTTTGTCAGAGCTATCATACTTATATAGCCTTGAAACCTACCTCGGGGTTTATGTCGAGGAGTTTGTTACTGGCCTATATGGCATAAAGATATAGTTATATATATATGCACCTGGAGGTTGGGTGCTAGTACCTTACCGCTGAGAGGTGGAGCGGCCCCCAAACTCATCACCTGTGTTTTCACCAGGCATGTTTATTTGGGCGACGGATCTGGAAATAACGTTGGTCAGCGGATTTGAATGGCCCTTGGCTATACTAGTATATAATTATATATTATATTATATATAAGTGAAAAGCAATTAAAGGAAAGGAAAGATGTGAAAAGATCTCTTATTCGATCTTATGATAGAGTTGGATCAATATTAGATCCGAGAAATATGGAAATGTGAAAGTTATGGAAAACTCATATAATTATTGTATAAGAGGAAACAGGTTTTGGAAAGTATGGAAAATATTTGGCAAAGCAACTTTATCACTTTTTGATAAAATCTTCACTTGTACAGATTTTTGTAATAAAGGATATTTACCTTGAAAGAGGAGAAATTGCAAGAAAAGGAAAAGGGTTTGAAAAATATAAAGAGTTTTGTCACACGTTTACTCTTTATTTATTTTGTTCTTTTATATATTCACCACGCTGTCGTGCTGACATGTTTTTACACGCTTTTTAGGTGACCACTATTAGAGTCCCACCTTTCAGGCTACAGGAGTTGTCAGAGGTTGCTTTCAGTTTCAGTTTTCTGTTAGTGGTTTGTGTTTCAGTAGTTTGTAGTAGGCTTCCGAGATGTTGTACTTTTCTTTCTGTTATTTCGGGCCCGGGTCTTGTTTTACCCAGTTTGTTGAGCCCAGTAGACTATCTTTTGTACTTAGTATTGGTATCAGTTGTTCAGTTTTTATTTTTAGAAGCTATTTATTTATAGTTGTGTTTAGTTGTAATCTATTCCTATGACACTGCCACGTTACCAATCCGGTAATTACCCTGTTAATTGTCGGGCCGGGTCGTGACATGTGTTTTTGGTATCAGAGCTCTAGGTTTAGAGTTTCTGTAGACTGTCGAGTCAGCTAAAAGGTGGAAATAGGGTGTCGTCGAGAGTTTAGGATGTAAAGTATTTGGTTTAAAATTCTTAAGTATTGTTTTTTGTTGTAAACAGAATCATGGCAAGTGGAAATAAGCATTTTGGCGACAATGCATCCTCGGCTTCTGTTGGCCAAGGATAGGAAAGGCAGAATGTTCAGGAGGAAGGTTAGACCGAGTTCGATCTGTTGAGGCAGATGCAGGAGGTTATGTTGCAGATGGCCCAGAATCAGGCGAGGTACTTTGAGAGGCAGCCTGTGCCTCAAGTTCCGTCACCTAGGCCACGGGTGGATATCAATGCATCCTTGTTCAAAAATTTCAAGGCAATGGATCTGCCGAGTTTCTCTGGTGCAAAAGGTGAAGAAGAGGCAGAGAACTGGTTGAAGAAGTTAAGGAAAATATTTTATATCGAGGAGGTTGCTGACAATGACAAGTTGTGCCTTGCAACGTTCATGCTATCAGACGAAGCTCAGAATTGGTGGGAATCGACAGAGAGGGTGTTGACCGCAGTGCCAGTTGCAGCAGGGGTGGTTATCCAATGGGATCAGTTTGTTGACGTGTTTAATGAGAAGTATTTCTCACGCTTTTATCAAGGGGAGAAGAAGAGGGAGTTTATGCTGCTGGAGCAGGGAACCTTATCTATAAAGGAGTATGTCTCAAAATTCACAGCCCTATCTCGTTTTGCGCCTCTTGTGGTGTCTACAGAGTCAGATATGTGCGAGAAGTTTCTTATGGGATTAAATTCCCGTATTCAGCCATTGTTATTATTGTTGGAGATTCAGGAGTTCAAGTAGTTGGTGAGCAAATCCAAGATTTGTGAGAGAGATCTGGAGAAGGCTGATGGTCACAGGGAGCAGTTTAAGAAGGCTTGCACAGATGGTACTTTTCAGAGGGGATCTAGTAGTCGATCTTATGGAGGTCAGAATGCTCAGACTTCCAGGGGATCTTCGCATCCTCCTCGTTCATTTGCTGACAGAGGACAAGGTTTCAGTGGACCTCGTCGTGGATCTTTTGTTCAGCCACAACAGCAGTTTGGAAATTTTCAGGGCAGGGGATCTGTAGGATCCCAATTCTCAGGAGTGGTTTGTTTCCGGTGCAACAGAAGGGGACATCTGGCAAAAGATTGTTTTGAGGGAACCATCACATGCTTCAATTGTGGACAAGTGGGTCACAGGAGGACCGAGTGTCCCAAACCATTGGCAGAGGCATCTTCTGTAGGGAATGCTCCGACCAGAGGCAGAGGTGCGGGAAGCAATGTTCGAGGGAGAGGCCCATGAGAATTTTTATCAGCAAATCGTCAGGGCAGAGTCTTTGCTATTACTGAGCAGAATGCTCATGCTTCTCGTCACATGGTGACAAGTACGCTTCCAATTGATAACAATGAAGCCTACATTCTAATAGACCCAGGTTCCACTCATTTATTTGTCTCGGTATAATATTCAAAGAATCTGATCCATCTTCCAGAAACCTTAGAACCTAATTTGGCTATTTCAACTCCTATCGATGAAGTCGTTATCATTGATTCTGTGTATAAGGGATGTGACATCCATATACAGTCCTAGATTCTGCCGGTAGACTTGTTGCCTTTAGATATGGTAGATTTCGATGTCATCTTGGGGATGGATTGGTTATCCTTCTATTATGCCGTTATCCATTACTTTCGTAAGGAAGTAACGATCAACATACCCAACCAACCATCATTCAAGATTTATGGCAATAGGAAGATTGCTTCGTCCTGTTTGATCTCAACATTGAAGGCTAGTCAGTTGTTGTTGAAGGGGTGTCAGGAATTCTTAGCCCATGTGGTAGATACCAGAGTTTCGAGTTCCAAAATATTAGAAATTCCCATAGTCAGTGAATTCCCAGATGCTTTTCCCGAAGATCTACCAGGTGTACCAGTTGATAGAGAGATCGAGTTTTCCATAGAGTTGTTACCAGGTGTATCTTTTATATCTATATCTCCGTATAGAATGGTACCATTAGAGTCGAGGGAATTGAAAACCCAATTGCAAGATCTGCTAGAAAAGGGCTTCATTAGACCAAGCGTGTCGCCGTGGGGAGCACCAGTTTCGTTCGTTAGGAAGAAGGATGGTAGTACGAGGATGTGTATCGACTATAGGCAGTTGAATAAGATTACGATCAGAAATAAGTATCCCTTACCTCGAATAGATGATTTATTTGACCAATTGCAAGGGGCATCAGTATTCTCGAAGATTGATCTAAGGTCTGGATATCATCAGCTGAAAGTCAAAAAAAGTGATATATCCAAGACTGCATTCAGAATGAAGTATGGTCACTACGAGTTCATAGTATTGCCTTTTGGTTTGACCAATGCCCCAACTGCATTTATGGACCTGATGAATAGAGTGTTTACACCTTACCTTGATTCCTTCGTCATTGTCTTTATTGACGATATCCTAATCTATTCTCGAAAAAGGAGGAACACTCGAATCATCTTCGTTTAGCCCTTCAGTTGTTGAGAGAGGAGAAATTGTATGGGAAGCTCAGTAAGTCAGAATTCTGGTTGGATAAGGTGGTTTTTCTCGGTCATGTAGTTTCGGAAGGAGGTATATCTGTTGATCCTGCGAAGATAGAAATTGTTGTTAATTGGGAAAGGCCGTCAACTGTAACTGAGATAAGGAGTTTCTTGGGTTTAGATGGTTATTACCATCACTTTATTTAGAATTTCTCTGTTATTGCTAAACCATTAACTCGGTTAACCCAGAAAGAAACCAAATTTGTATGGTCGGAAGAATGTGAGCAGAGTTTTCAGGAGTTGAATAATATATTGGTGTCTGCGCCTGTGTTGACTATTCCATCAGGATCCGGAAATTATGTCATCTATAGTGATGCTTCACATCAAGGCTTGAGATGTGTCTTAATGCAGCAAGGTCGAGTGGTCAGCTTAAGACTCATGAACGAGCCTACCATATGCATGATTTGGAGTTAGCAGCCATTGTCTTTGCTTTGAAGCAATGGAGGCACTACTTGTACGGGGAAACTTGTGAAATTTTCACGGATCATCAGAGTTTAAAATATCTTTTCACTCAGAAGGATCTGAATCTGAGGCAACGAAGATGGATGGAGCTGATCAAAGATTATGATTGTACCATTATGTACCACCTGAGCAAAGCTAATGTAGTAGCTGATGCCTTGCGCTAGAAGTCATCTGGTAGATTATCGTGTTTGAAGGGTGTTAGATCGAATTTAATTTCCAATTTGAAATCATTGAGAGTAGAATTAGGAATGAAAGATGATGGACCATTATTAGCAACCCTAACCTTGAAGCCGTTATTAATTGAGCGAATCCAAGAAGCTCAGAAAGAAAATGTTATATTACAGAAGATTGTGGAAGAAGTGAAGAAGGGAGATCGAACAGATTTTGTTCTGCAGGATGATGGAATTTTGTTAATAGGGAATCGGTTGTGTGTCCCCGATGATAAGAATTTGAAGAGGGAGATTTTGTCAAAAACTCACAGTTCAGCCTACGCCATGCACCCAGGCAGTACCAAATTGTACCGAGCCTTGAAGGAGCACTATTGGTGGTCTGGTATGAAGAGAGAAGTTGCGGATTTTGTATCAAGATGTTTGGTTTTTCAGCAAGTGAAGGCGGAGCATCAGCGTCCTGCAAGGTTATTGCAAACATTGTCGATACCAGAATGGAAATGGGATTATATTACGATGGATTTTGTCTCAGGTTTGCCGCGAACTCAGAGAGGGCATGATTCTATATGGGTGATTGTCGACAGATTGACTAAGTCAACCCATTTTCTTTCAGTCAAAGTTTCCTTCAGTCTTGATAAGTTAGCCATGCTATATGTTAATGAAATCGTTAAACTTCACGGAGCCCCGTTATCTATAGTATCTGATAGAGATCCGAGATTCACATCCAGATTTTGGCTAAGTCTTCAGTAAGCGATGGGAACTGCTTTGAAATTAAGTACAACATTTCATCCGCAAACTGATGGACAATCAGAAAGAACCATTCAAACCCTAGAGGATATGTTGCGAGCGTGTGTCTTATAATTTTCGGGGAGTTGGGATGATTTGTTACCATTGATAGAATTTGCGTATAATAATAGTCATCAAGCTACGATCGAAATGGCTCCATACAAAGCGTTATATGGAAGAAAATGTAGAACACCTATTTGTTGGGCCAAAGCGGGGGAAAGAAAATTGTTAGGGCCGGAAATCATTCAAATAACAACAGATAAAATTAAGATAATTCGTGATAAGATTAAGACAGCCCAGAGTAGGCAGAAGAGTTATGCAGATAACCAAAGAAGAGACTTAGAGTTCAAAAAGGGAGATTGGGTTTTTCTTAAAGTCTCGTCGTGAAAGGGAGTTATGAGATTCAGTAAGAAAGGAAAGTTGAGTCCGCGTTATGTGGGTCCATTTGAAATTCTAGATCGAGTTGGTGCTACTGCTTATCGGCTGGATTTTCCAGCAAACCTCTCGCATCTTCATAATGTATTCCATGTCTCAATGCTTAAGAAGTACCTACCCGACCCATGTCATATCCATAGAGCCGATCGAGATTCGAGAAGATCTGTCTTATGTCGAAGAACCAGTCCAAATCATCGATAGAAAAGATCAAGTGCTACGTACCAAAACCACCCCTTTGGTTAAAGTGTTGTGGCACAGTCACTCAGTAGAAGAAGCTATGTGGGAGATGGAGGAGAGCATGAGGAAGAATTATCCTCATCTATTCTAATCAGGTATGTCCTTAATTTCGGGACGAATTCTTTTAAGGGGAGAAGTGTTGTAGAACCCGTTCTCATTAATTAAGCATAATCATTTAATTAAAGTGATTAAATTTATTAAAATATAGTAATAAAAATACCCCAAAATAATTGTAAAAGCTTTAGAATATTAAATAATAATTTTAGAAATTTTCTGGAAATTTTCGGAATCAAAATAGAAGAAAATCAAAAATTTAAGAAAAGTGCTTCAGATACCGGTATCTTGGAAGCCCAAGATACCGATATCTTGGACTTTCAAGGCTACTACAGATACAACCATGGCGGAGAAGACGAAGGGTTTATATTGTATAACCGCGTATAATGAATTGTATTATTGTTTTCAAGGTTGACTGAGCAAGAATCGAAGCGTTTTGTGTGTGAAAGTGTTCTTAGGCTGCCAATATATATCTACACCAGTTGTGCACAAAATTGATTTTGGATCAGAACACAAAAAGTCCCAAATCCTCTGTAACTCTCAAATCCGTTTCTGTGAGTGTGTGAGAACCAAATTGAAGATTAGAAGAGTGTTATATAGCCTAGGTTTAGTCCTTGTTCGAGTTGGATTGCTCTGATTTGGAAGAAATTGTCCGAGAAGAAAAAGTCCAATTTTCACTCTTTCGCAAATTTCGGAAATCATTTTATTCATCCCAAATTTAGATACTGATATCTTCAGAATGTTAGAAACCGATTTATTCAGCTTTTCAAACTGGTATCTTGTAAAAATCCTAGATACCGATATCTTAGCATCTAAGATACCGATATCTAGGCAGTTTTTCCAAAATTGGGCAGATTCAAATATTATGCAGAAAATATAGAAAAATCATGAAATTTGGTAAAATAAGAATATTTTATAGTTTAAATGTTTTATGTTTCTAATTAAAAATTATTGTTAAATAGGTTTGGATCCATCACCATCCACATCCGCTGATAAAGGAAAGAATATCGCACAAATCACTGTGAGTATATGTTGTCTCTTAATATTTTGATGATGATTTTAATTGAATTATTATATGCACGCAATTTAATTTTATAAATGATTATTGTTTATTATCATTTTAAGTGATGGTTTTAATTGTTAATTATTCTAAATGAATAATTCATCTCATTAATTATTTCAATAATAAATCAAATTGATTAATTAAATTCATGATAGTTATGCTCAATTATTATAATTAATCTTGTGATTAATTTTTGTGATATCTTGAATTAATCAATTTAATGCTCTTAGAAATTTAATCTTGATAAAATTATGT
>NMUG010000447.1:0-22432 GCA_002855965.1 Monotropa hypopitys | reverse complement strand
GGGTAGTTTAGGGTTTGGAAAATTTTCTCGGTTGTCTCTGGTTGTCGAGAATTGGTGCAAAAGGGTAGAGAATTGAGTTTTTCTTCATTTTGTTTGTTTGCTGGGTTTTCGAATTCACACAGTAGTTAGAGTTTTTATCTCGATTTTTTGGGTTTGTTTTTGAATCTCTGTGGTTGCATTCATGGATGTAGGAGACGACATGAGTTATGGATTTGATTTTCGATTCTTGTTTTAAATTTTAGGGCTTTCCATTCAATTTCAATTTCTGAGTTTCAATTGTGCATAGTAAACTAAGATTTCAATTTTGATTTCATTCGATCTCTTTTGATTCTGCAATACATACAGTAGTTGGGAAATTTACTTTCATTCGATTTTTCTGGGTTTGAGGATTCACACAGTAGGTTGCTGCAATTCAATTTTTGTTCCATGTGTTTTGGTTTAATTTTGTTTTTCATTTTCTGGGTTAGAGGATCCATTCATGCACAGTATGGTAGTTTAGGGTTTCAACTTAGTTTTTGTTTCTGGGTTTTGTTGATTGATGAAGAAGTTGAGTTATGGGGTTTCTTTTTGAGTTTTCTGGGGTTCGACAATACGCAGAGAGCAGTAGCTTTAGGTTTCCATCTCTGTATCTATTTTTTGCACATCCCATATTTCGTTGTCGATTATTGCTGCAAATTCATAGAGAAGATCATTGTTCGGGTTTCGTATTCAATTTTGATTTCATCGATTGTTTTGTAAGTTCGTTTATTATGTCAAGTTATTGTTTTTGTTAATTTATTTGAATCAAATGGTGTAATGCAATCTCGTTTTATAATTTATTGTTTGTTCTTCCATTACTATGCGTAGTTAGATTTCCTGGGATTTGATCTGAGGAGAAGCACAATATAAATATGATTTAGTTAATCTTTCAATTTTATTCAAAATATTTTCATGATAAAATCCTCCGAGGAGGGAATCTCGATGTTACGGAGACCTGACTCGTGTTTGAATTTTTTTAACGATGATATCTTCCGGGAATAATCCTCAATGTTACAGAGGCGTTTCCCGAGTTATATAGAGAGATTAACTACGAATCATTTTGCAGTGTGAATTCAACGATCGAATCTCATTCTTAATTTAATCGTTTAAAATTCCATTTCTCATTAGTTGCACTTAAATTTAGTTTCTAGTAAATTCAATTTTAATTACTAATTCTCATGCTTTTCATTAGTTTTAACAAATAAAGAGAAACTTTGATTGATCTGAATAGTACCTGTGGATTTGACCCGATATTTACCGGTTTATTACGCTACTTGTGACGACCTGATTCCTACGATTGGGAAGAAGAGTTGTTTGGTACAAGCATTTTTGACGCCGTTGCTAGAGACTACGGTGATTGATTGAAGTTTCCGTTAGAAAAAAAATCAAAAAAAGAGTTATGTGGCACATATGGATATCATGGATGACTTTGCATATAATATTTTTGATTCATATGACCCACAAAACTTTGAAAGACATATTGAGGATGATGTGAGCTTTTATTATGACTTCGACATAGAACCTCCAGGCCGTACTAGGGGAATTACTTACGAACTGGTCTTTCCACTCCTTCATATTTAGTAATACCCCGAAATGCCAACATATTTATAATTAATGTAAGGATGCCCTTTTATTTATCTTATTTCTATGGATGTAAAGAAGAAAGTCCTTATGAGCATATAGAGAAATTTATAGAAGTTGCAAGGTTTATGTTGGAGGAACGTCATTGGGAGGAGGAAGCCTTTATGCGATTATTTTATTATTCTTTACGTGGTGAGGCACGATTTTGGTTATATTCTTTTCCACCTCATTTAATTTATTCTTGGCCTGATTTGAAAGGAAAATTTTCCGAATGATTTTGTCTAAATTATGAATCATACATGCTATTAGAAGAACTCAACATGATATAACAATTTGACGGGGAGACTTTCTGTGATTATTAGGATCGGTTTTGTGGCATTGAATATTCTTGGAACAACCATAATCGCACATTACACAAAATTCTTTGTATTTTTTAAAATTATTGAACTCAGAATCACGCGATTTTATTGTAAATAATTATGGTGGAAATTTTTGGTATAACACTCTTGAAAAATTGTTGGAACTGTCTTAATGAATTATCCTTAAAATTTCAACCAAAAAGTCAAAGTTTAAGGTTTGAAACATTCAAGTTTTCAGAAATAGCAAATGAGGGTTCAATGACACATTTGAGTGAGAGGGAAGAAATAAGTTCGGAAAATATTGTTGAAAATAAACAAAGTGAAGAGGAAAATCATATGTCGAGCATTTCATTAATTGTGCCAAGTCTAGTAGGGAATGAAAGTCTACCCTCACCCATTGATAATATTGGCCTAGCTCAAAGTGATTTTATGGTGAAAGAACAAACTTATGTGAGTTATGCATATGATGAGTGAGGTTATGATAGGAATTACAATGACAACATGAATTACTACCCGCGTTATGATTATCCTATAGAGAATGAGTGGGGTGGTGATATGAACTTCAATTGTAACATGAATCAACACCCTCATACCGATTGTCACACCGAGAATTTTAAAGAATATACACCAGATTATCCTTATGAACAAAATGCTTACAATGATGAGATGCAAGGCTATCTAGATGATGAGCAATATCACTCATTGGAGCTCAAAGTACAATTACTCACGGAGCAAAGAGGTGAGCTAATAGCCCAGGATAAAGAAACCTATCCATAGGGAGATGAAAATCAATTGAGTGTCCCCGAGGAAACTACCTGTTGTGAGGACACTACAACGAACATAGATCCTCTCCCACGTTATTTGGCACTTGAACCTAACTTGGAGTTTATAACTCCAGAATTAAATCTCACTGTGGATCTAGAGAAGACTGTAGAATTTCTTTTATCAATGAATCAATTAGAGTGTGACCAATCTATTGAGATGCATCATATCCAGGGTAGCGAGTCTAGTTGTTCAAATCCTAAATTTCAATCTATCCCCCCAAGTTTGACCCCTTCCATCGAGTCACCACCTATTTTTCCCTCATTGTCACTAAAATGAATTGATTTTCTTGGAGTTGACGATCATTTTGGGACTTATGTCCCACCTTTAATCACTCTTGTCAACACTTTGAAATTTAATTTGTTTTGGTTTCCGTATAGTGTGGGACTCAAGTTTGCAAAGTGTGTCCATTGCTACTCTAAGTACCTTTTCTTATGGATTGAGCGTACTCAATATCTTCTCAACCATCCAAGATGGGATAGATTGAGTAGTTCGCATGTTACGGAGTGGGATGGGTACACCCTCTACCACTTATTATATTATAGTAGTTTAGTTGTTCACTTGTTAGTTTAGGAGTTTCTTCTCTCTTTCATTTATTTTATCTGGTAGATCAAATAGATAGTTTTTTTATGTTTTCCTCTCTATTGTGCTAACATTATTTTCTAGTCTCTTTGTCTTCTAACCTTTGGTTAGGTCTTACACGGAGCAAGAGCTGGAGGCATTATTGGACCATTTGGCCCAAGTTGGGGGATGCCACTCATACATATCTTTTATAACTTCCGAGGTGATATCTCTCTATTTCTCTCTTTTCCTTACATGTCCTATTTATTCTGTTGTGGCCAATGAGGGCATTGTCCGGTTTAAGTTGGGAGATGAGGGTTTTCACCGCATGTTTTTAGTCACATAAATTTATTTATTTTTTTTAAAAATTAAATTTTGGTGTTAAGCCCAATTGCAACTCAATTTGATTTTGGTACGTATTAGGAGTTGCGAGTGTCATCCAGTAGAGTCTTGAGGTGATTTTATTGTTTTATTTAAACTTGAGAACTTGGGCACAAATGAGAAAAAAATGCACATAAAGGAAATTTCATTTGAACTTAGTCAATTATCTATGCTTGGATAGAGTTTTTCTATATTTATTTTGCACATGCACATTCGGGATAATTCATGATTTGGATATTGTATATTCACTTTAGCTATCTTGGTGATAATCGAGTGTCTATTGTTTTGATAATTCCTCTTAGTCTAGAAAACAATATGAGAGTCTAAATTACTTATTTTCTTGATTTACACTGAGTAATTGGGCTTCTAGCCTCAGCAAGCACTGATAGTTCGCGTAAAAAGGTGTAAAGAATGGAAAGAATTAGCGCTCATGGTTAGTTTTGATTCGTAGCCTTTTTTACTCGAGTAAGTAAATCCGTAGGGGTGTCCTATACATCTAGTGCCCTAAAGCCATCTGGTTTGGGTGTCCCTAATCGAAAGCTTGCTACACAGGTCAATTAGAAAGCTTAAGGGATTAACACATTGCACGGCTGTGAAAAAATTTAGAAAATGGTTAGTTTTGGTTTGTAACCTTTTTGGCTCGAACAAGTAAATTCATAGGGGTGTCCTATATACCTAGTGCCCTAAAGCCAACTGGTAATATATATATATATATTATACTCTCTTTTAAAAAATGAATAATGACGGGAGGAGTTGGAAGAACAATTGTGCATCTTAAATTTCACTTAGAGGTTTGAGTGTGTGTATCGAATCTGAGTCTAGATAAAATTCTTGAATCTTCACTTTACACATATTTTGTGGTTTCTATCTATCCGAGTACAGATTGAGACTTTGTTTTAATGGAAAACAAAAATTAAAATGCAACAAAATGAAGAGTTCTCTTGTTTAAATTTGACAATGAATGAAGCCTCTTGTCTTTACTTGGTAGAACACGTGTATACTCCTTCTATTGTCACACTCATTCCACTTTAATGATTTAATTTAATTATTTCGATTAATGATTTAATTGTTATAAGGTTAATATTAGAATTGGCAAAAATATTATAAGGAATGGGATATTTGTGCTTATTTAAGTGTATAGGGTCATTTAGTGACTTATATGAAAGTATAGATGCCTTGGTGTATTTTATTAATGACATTATTGTAAATGGGTTTTAAAAGGAGGGGTATTATGGTAAAGGAACTCAAAAATCTGATTTGAAGGGGAAGAAGGTTGCCCTAGCCCCCATGGCTTGTATGGAATTAGAGAGAAAGAGAGAGGCTTGTAGAGAGAGAAAGGTGAAGAAGATCAAGAAGGAGATTGAGGCCTAGAGAGTTATTTCTCTCATTGATCAAGCACCACGTAAGTAACACTTTCCTATCGTAATCAAATTCTTAGTATCGAAGTCAAGATCTAGGTTTTATGTATTTTTGGATTTTTGGAGGTTTGGTAAAAAAATCCTTGATTAAGGTCCTTATTAGTGTTTAGAGACCTTGAAATTGAAGTATGTTCATCCTATCATGGTGTGGTAGGCTTAGGAAAGTAAGGTTTGTCGATTTTTAAAGTTTAGGATGAGTTTTGATGGATTTGGAGATGAGGGGGTTCGAGAAATCGCCCTTGAACAGTTTCTGTTCAGCAACCAGTATGAAGACCGGCACACTGGCCAGTATGCCGACCGGCATACCAGTGCCCTACCGGTCCTTGCGATTTTCCTCAATAGTCTTGTTCCTTCCTTAGTGTGTGGATTTGGCCTAACCGGCATGCCGGGCGGTATACTGGGAAGTATACCAATATTTGCCCAAATTGAGCAGTAGGTTTTGCCTTTACGTAAATTGAAAAATTACTCTAATCGGTATGCCGGGCGGTACACCCGACCCATACCGGTCCCGTACCGATCAGCCTATTTAAAGGGAATTGTTTAAGGATTGCTTTGGGGTCTTGAAGTATTCACCCTTGGACTTATGTGGACCTTGTTTACAGGATATTAGTGGGCTTTTAGAAGTGTTTTGGGTTTCATTGAAGTGAGACATTTATGCCTTAGTCTCTTTGAGGTTAAGACTTGTCTTTGAGGAGTTTAAGTGTTGGGTTAGACCATAGGGACCTTGAGGTGTCGAGATCCATATTAAGGTTTGATTTCTTTATAGATGATTCTAGTATATTATGTGGATCTTAATCCACTTGTGTTCGTATCAGGTCATCATCTACTCTTTCAAGGCTGGTGGAGTAGGTTGCTTGGCTCTTCATTGTTATCAGGTGAGTTTGTTTTAGACATGTGCTTCATTTACTCATATGCGAACATTTTACATGTTCAAGTAAGAATACTTGAATCCAATGGATTAATCCATAATTATGAAAAGAATGATAAGGCAAGTTAAGAAATTTGAATGATTAATGTACTTAGTTGTGCAACGTATAGAGAAGATACGTAGGATCCCTTGATCGATCACAGGATTGCATAAGTATGATAAGTACCCTAATACTTTGGGGGTTGGCATATAATATTAATAAATGTAATGAATGACGTGCATGAAATAAACTAAGAAAAGAATAATCAGAGTAGCGTAGTGGAAGCGTGATAGACCCATATAGGATTACTTAATGACTATGACACTTATGTGTGTATGTTACGCTACTTGTTGGTTGATGGTTAGAAGTGTGTGGCCTTATTGAGCCTTGTTGATTTAATAAGAAGTTCGGTGTAGGATTGCATTGTGTATGAGTCTATGTAATAAGGGAAGTGTTGTCCCTAGATATGTATTGATATAATACATGGCACTTGTGTGTGTGCAAAGGTGGCTATAGTGTGGGTAGAATAAGTGTTTTACTTATAAGGTGGTCAGTGTTGGCAGTTCGGCATTTATTGCTAAAAGGCTTTGGTATAGCCTAAGGTGGCCAGTGTTGGCAGTTCGTCCTTTTTGCCAAGAGGCTTGTGTAGAGCCTAAGGTGGCCAGTGTTGGCAGAAAATAATAATGAACGACGAATATAGCCAGGTGGGCTGGCCTTCGGGCAATCAGAATCATGTGTACCATATGTGATGGATGCTTATGAACGACAAATTTTTCCATTTGGGCTGGCCTTCGGGCATGAGTAATCAAATTATATGATTAGGTGTGTGTGTATGTGTGTGTGTTTACCCTAGAGTTATAAAGTATATCTATTCCTTATAGGATGTAAGTGGTCGGAAATGTGAATGAACTTATGTGGCTTTATACGTGTTATACATTGGATTGGTATAGAGTTGAAGTATATTGCGGATAGATGATTATCATTAGTAATAATCATTCTAAGTAAAGAGGATCATGTTAATAATCATTGCTTTGTACACATAAAAATAGTGGTATTGCTAGAAGTACATATCTTGGAAAAAGAATTTAGATTACATTGAAGACGGCACTTGAGGTAGAATATTCTATGTGAATCCTTAGATGTTAATGACTAGTTGTAGAGGGAAATTCACACCCTTCGTATGTTGACTGTTGTTTTGGACACACTTACGTGGTAGACGTTGAGTAGGATGGACAGTCCCTTGGAGTTGTCCCCCTCCTTGGGTATAGACTTACAATAATAAGAAAAGAATGATTATTATAGTTATCATTAAATTGAGAAATGGAATCATATGAATAAGATACAGATAAAAGAATGTAAGACTTGGAAGAAATGCAAATAGGAATAAATATGAATTTAATACTTATGTTAGCTTACTTTATGTTGTTAATTCAAGTTATTCCATTATGTTAATTCATTTCTTGTTAGTCATATGTTTAGATGTCATATCTAACAAACTCTAGATTTCCTTGCTTGTATCATTCTTTTCTTTTGGCTTGGAAATCCAGGACTTGGAGTGTAACACTCCAAAAATGTTAGCATGTTTAATGTTTCCTAATTCGATAATATTAGTATTAACCTCAGGTAATCGTTAGTTATCTTGCTAAATAATTAGTTTCATTCGCTAAATTTGCTTGGGAAGTCTCTTTTTTTAACGTTCAAGGACACTGTGGTACGCTCGAGGGATGTTGTTTGGCTCGGGAAAGCATGGGGAAGTTCTCGAGGTGGTGTCAAGATGGTTTGGGAGCAGTTTGAGAGCTTTCTGCTCAGTTTTGGAACTGTTCATCCGGACGGGGGAAGTGAGTGTTCCGGACGGAGAATACTATAGCAACCCAATTTTCGGTCTGAAGGTGCCTGCACATTTCATCCGGATCAAGTGAGGGGTTCGTCCGGACGGGGCATGGTTCGTCCGGATGGGGAGGTCGGACAGACTATTTAAGTTGCGGGATTTTCTTATTTTGGCCTAACCTAACTCATTCTCACTCTCTCTTCCGAAATTCTCTCAACATAAACCCTCATCTCTCCATTCTCTCTTCTCCAACCCTCAAAACCTTTGGATTCAAGGAGTTTGCTCTTTCCAAACGTTGAAGAGCTCGGCGAGGGCTTCGCGCCTATGGTCTTGGATCATTCTGATTCGGTAAGTCTTCTCCTTCTCCCTCAAACCCTAGATTCTACTTTTACTCTCCTCCATGTTTAGCTAATGGTTGAACCTTGTAGGTCTCGACGAGAGCTTCGTTGCGGTGGGTTTGGTTCGTGGTGAGGCGGTAGGTGTTTTCCGGCGATTGCTCCGGCGACTTTCCGGCGACTCTCCAGTGGGTAATTTCTAACTCCTACCTAGCATGCGTGGGTGTGCGTATTTCTATTCCTTGTCTCATTGATTATCGCTCGTTGATTCATTATGCGTAGTCGTATTATTGTTGTTCGATTCGTTGGTGTCGGATGCGTAGTCGTATCGTGGTCATTTGACTCGCGGGCATTGGGTAGGTCTAGAGTGATTGTGGTGATGTTAGAGTGGCGTTGAGGTGGAGAGAACGAATTGTGTGTTGAGGATCACTCTTAGAATTGTATAGACGCTATGTGTTCGATGAATTTCCCAAATGGGTTTTGAGGTGAAATTTGGATGTGTCGACCGTGTCGAGTGTTGTCGCGATTGTTCGCTAATGGGTTTGACTTACTTGGGTCCTTGTGATATCGTACGAAGGTGAGTTGTGTGAAATTTGGGTTTCCCCCTTTGTTGTTAATGGTAGTGAACCTTCTGACTAGTTGGGATTGGTCATGGAAATTCTTTGGGGTAAGTGGGTATCGTGACTCCTTGGGTACTCGTGACATTGTGGTGTGGTCGGTGTGTTCTCTTAGTGTGTGACTATGGGAGGTTGGGAAATTTGTGATGGATCCCATTCGTGAGGGGATCGTGGAAGTGTTGGAAAGTTGATAACTTGACTCACAACATAATATATCCAATGAACACAATAAACCTCCAAATATAAGGGATGGATCCCACGAGGACCACCCTTAGCCAATCCTTAATGAAATGAAGAAGTGTAATGTGGGATTGACTTGGATGGTTTTTCCCAAGTCTGTTTAGTGTGTTAAGTGGGAGATATGTGTTCCTTTGAAGTCGCGGAATCACTAGATATCATTGACAGGTGATGATCTAGGAATAAGATCCTTTGGCCATAGGTGGGCGATACGAGTTCCCGAAAGTCTCGGAATATACTGGATACACTGGCAGGCGGGATCCTGGAACAAATCTTAACACATGTAGTTTTACTCGCCCTTGTCTAGGGGAGGTTGGAGACTCGCTTGTTTAGGAGTCGACCGGAAGTGAATATTGGAAAACGATGACCTTGTGATGGTATTGTGGTTGTACCTCTTGGGTGAGCCAAGGTGGGAAAATGACGAAATGTGTAACTCCAATATTCAATATCAACTACAATCTTGTGAATCCAAAACCGTACCAAAGAACATGGGAATGATGGGAATGATGAGAAGACTTGACGTTGGGTTCCTTGCGAGTGATTGTAGGTGTTGATAGTGTCTTGACCGTGGTTTGGGTTGAGGGTATGTGTGATTGAGTATTGAGGTTCACATGTCCCTTAGTAGAGTTCTCTTGTGATTGTGTTTATGTTGGAGACGTAGGTTAGTTTGGGTGACACTCTACTTGTATGACCTTGGAGATACTCTTAGTCTCACATTACTTGGGTGTGTGCGTGTGTTATGCCTTCTCCTTGACTTGTTTACCTTTACTTTGTGGCACTTAGGGTCGCATGCGCTCGTGCATGCTTTGTAGTCGTTAGTTGTTATTGCACTGAGCCGTGGTTTGCTCAGACCCTCCTTTCTCTCTCTTTTCCAGGATTGTACTGCAGGGTTTCTCTTGTATGGTGACTTGGAGCTTGTGCTAGTAGTTGGTTCCCTTGGAGCTGCGGCCTTGGCTCTCTTTGTACTTGGTGCTTCAGTTCGGTTCTTAGGTTGTAGCACTGTTGTAGTTGTGTTTTCTTTACAGTTTGTAGCGAATAGTTCAATTGTACTTTCCTTCTTGTACTCTTTTAGTTTTGTACATTGTATCAAGATTAATGTAATGAGAACTTCAACTTCAATGCTGCTGTATAGTAACTATTAACTCCCCGATGTTGAGTTTATTGTATTTCAAAAAAAATATATGTTAGAAAGATTTTACTTAAAAACATGGGTTGTTACAGTTGGTATCAGTGCTTTCGGTTTGAATACCTTCGGATCGTGGGGAGACACCTAGTCTCCATGGGTCCCTAGGATCATTACGATTGATATGATCATTCTCGTGTGCCTTGGAGCACCGGTTGCCTTGGGTTTGCTTTCCTAGAGTTGCTTGTGTAGTTTGGACTCCTCCTTGGATAGTTGAGTTTCCTTGAGTGTTGGGAGATGAGTGTTGTTCCTCTCCAAGAAGTTAGAGATGTGTTGGCGGTTGTACACTTGAGTACCTAACTTCCTTGAGATTTGTGGTGTAGCTTCCGTTGTTCAGTTGATTTGAGGATTTCCTTATGACTTTATAGTAGAAATTGTGACTTGTGGTATGATGTTAGATCTTGAGGTTCGTTGGCTCTTTCGCTTTGAGGCACAAATTCTAGTTGTCTTGTGGTTTCGTAGGTCCTGTTGAGTTTTGGGACTCTCCCTTTATGAATGTGTAGTGGAAAATCTTGACTTTGGAAGAATGATGTTTTTGAGGCTTGTTGGTTTTCCTGTTTTGAGGCATAAGTTTGGTTTCGTCGTGTGGTTGTGTGATTTGTTAAGGCTTTTGATTGTGCATCTTCGGGTAAAATGAGGATTGTTCTTCCTATTCCTCTTGCGGTTTGGCTTTGTGTTCCCAAATTCTCGTGCAATTTGATGTTGGTAATCATTTGGATCCTTTGCCTCTTCGGAGAATCTACCCATTTTTATGAGTTGTATTCATTCTTTTCCATCGAAATGCGAATATTCTCTTGTAGTGACGTTGATTATTCTTTGTGCTAGTGTTTCAATGGCTCCTAGGCGTGCGGTGAATCGGAATCGTCGTGGTATCCCTACTCCTGGAGTTGTTCTTGGAGATGGAGTTCAGTTGCAGTTCGATCAGTTAGTCGAGAGTTTGGCAGCAGTCATTGTCACGTGTGGTCGCGAGTCGGGTTTGTTGTTGGGTAACGAGAGAAATCGGTCTTCGCAGATGGTTAGAGATTTTCTTCGCTTTAATTCTCCTCAGTTCGATGGTAACGGAGATCCATTGAAGGAGAATCATTGGCTCGTTGAGATTCGCAAAGTTCTAGACGCGTTAGAAATCACTGAAGACTCCATTCGAGTGTCCTTAGCGACTTTCCAATTGGTCGGTGAAGATGGTGTGTGGTGGGATTCTTTAACGCAAAGTGATGGGGCGCCGAGTTCCTCTTCTTCGAAAGGAATGTCTTGGGTTCAGTTTGAGGCTGTGTTTGATGCACAGTATTTTCCTGATTCTTGTCGTAAGACGATGGGTTTGTAGTTCGAGAACCTGATGCAGGGTGACATGACTGTCACGCAGTATGCCACCAGGTTTCATTCCTTGTCGTGCTTCGCATTGGAGTTGGTTCGTTCGGAAAGTCAGAAGTGCCGAAGGTTCGAAAGGGTTTTGCATCCTGATATTCAGCTGCATGTTGTGGGTTTGCACGTTCAGAATTATGCAGTCTTGTTGGAAAGTGCCAGAGCCGTGGAGTCGTGCCTTAGTCATTTGCAGACGACACCTAGAGTGGAGTTTTCTCACCGTGTTGCTTGCCAAAGTTCGAGTCCGACTGAAAATGTCAACAAGAAGCAAGATCGTGATCAGGTGGAAGTGTTTGGGGATCGTCGAGGTGGTGGTTCATCCTCTTCATTGCGCAAGCCGGGAATTGTTTCAGCTTCCCAAATCGTGTGCCATAGATGTCATCAATCGGGTCACTTTCGCTCGTAGTGCACCGCTCCAGCTCCTCCTCAGAAGTCTTGTTACCATTGCGGTAAGTTTGGTCATATGGCAAGGAATTGCCCAGATCAGTGAAGAATTGGGTTGGAAAATCTCGCGGCATCGTGGTATCTTGTTCGATCTTTCGTGAAATAGGTGTTTTCCGTAACACCTCTTGTTGAAAGTTCCTATCACATCACTCTTGTGTTAAAATTGTCAAACTCTATGCGCATGTGTTTGCACCTTTGGATTTTGTTGGGAATTTATTTTTTGTGGTGTGCATCTTTTTGGTTTGTTTGGCACACTAGATTCTATTTCGGTTGAATGAAATGATTGTTTGCGTTTCATCTTCGTTGTTGAAAATCTTTTTGGTTGGCAAAGATATATATGCTTGTGGTTGTTGCAATTTCACTTCAAAAGTGTGGATCTATTATTGCTCGGAGACTATCTTGCTATTCCCTGAATTTGCCATTATTGAAATCCTTGAGTGTGTGGTTGTTGTTGCCGCTACTTGAATCTTATCGTTGTTCTCTTGTTATGCCTTGGAAATCATGGTAAGAATTGTTTGGCTTTCTCGTGGGACACCTCGTTTAGGTCTCACCATCTTGATTCGTGTGCGGGTTATTCCTTTCATTGGAAATTATGAATCATAGTAAGAAGTTTCGACTCTTCTTTTTCTTGTTGTTCGCCTAGTCGTGGCACTCGTACCTATTGTTGCGATCTTTGCGAAGGAGTTTCGGATCTTCAAGGCAGCGTAGTGGATAAAATCGTGGGAAAATAGGTACGATTGCATATTGATTTTTAGACTTGGTGTGAGTTTGTGCTAAGTCATGTTATTTGGACTTAACACTTGCATAATTGGTGTGGTGTGTGTGGGTTTTTCTTTGATTGTGTGATGTATGTTTGACATGTGTGTATCAAAGTGAGAAACGCTACCGACCGGGGCATCTTAAGACGATCACTAATGTCATGCTGTCACCGCACCAGGATGTGTGTGTATGTTTGTTGGGTATTTAAACATTTCAATGCATACGGTATTTGGGTTGGTTACGCGTAACTTAGGATCGTGGCTTGTCGTATCGGCGTATCCTTGGCATGTTTGAAAAGAACGGCGTACTCTTTGCGTGTTGGTCCATCTTCACGATGCGGATATCTTTGTTCGATGGTCTTGGAGATTGTCTTTTGCATGCTCGTAGTGACAATGTGGTGGAATTCGCGTGCGACTCTCGTTAGAGTTGTCCTCTTGTAAACTTTTGGTCCTTAAGCGCGATTTCTTGTGTATCCTTTTGGTGCGAGAAGATGGTTTGATCCATGAGATGTGTGTCATGTGCGGTTCCTTGTCGCGAAGTGATTTTGGTCGCAGCGAAAGCTTGGTGGAGCATGGTTTCCTGTTGGATTTTTTTGTGGATTGTTGCATCGATCAGTTATCTCCTTACTCCGGCAAATTTCGAGAATGAAATTTTTGTAAGGAAGGTAGTTTGTAACACTCCAAAAATGTTAGCATGTTTAATGTTTCCTAATTCGATAATATTAGTATTAACCTCGGTTAATCGTTAGTTATCTCGCTAAATAATTAGTTTCGTTCGCTAAATTTGCTTGGGAAGTCTCTTTTTTTTAACGTTCAAGGACACCGTGGTACGCTCGAGGGACATTTTTTGGCTTGGGAAAGCATGGGGAAGTGCTCGAGGTGGTGTCAAGATGGTTCAGGAGTAGTTTGAGAGCTTTCCGCTCAGTTTTGGAACTGTTCGTCCGGACGGGGGAAGTGAGTGTTCCGGACGGAGAATACTACCAAATAGGTCTTTCTGGTTATAACGTAAGGTAAGGGAAGTATATTGGGCTAAGGGTTTAACTTTGATGCTTGATAATAGGCTATACAATATGTAGATGGCAAATTAAAAGACGAGTCCCTCGCCCTCTAAATTGCTTCTCATTTTATCGTTACTTTTTAACTACGTCTTATTCTTTTTCCATTTTTCTCAACCTCTAATACATCCCAAGACTTTGAAGAATAATTATTTTCTTCTTTTACAAATGAATAGGTGACCCCTTAACTTATATGATTTCCAATATTTGGAATTTTTCTTCTGATTTTTCTAGGAAAAAGATACACCAATAATGAATACATAAATATAAACATCCTTGTCACCAAATACATCTTTAACATGATTTTAGCCATTCTCAAAGTAAAATATGGAATTTTATGGCTCAATCAAGAAAATGGCTCATGTAAACGGCCCAAGTGGGCTAGCAAGGTATAAATGCAAGAAGGAAATGAACCGGATCAAATGATCAAAGACCGCCTGTAATCCTTTCCAAAAGACAACAATTATGCATGCCAACCCAAAAGATATGACAATGATAGTGAATTATCAATGCTAAACGAAAGATAATGAGATCAACAACGAGTAAGTTTTTTTTTCTGTGACAACTAGTTTGTTTGACACCACTCCAAGGAAAGGTATGGCTCTAAGCTCACTTGGGCATAAGTAGGGGTGTTACTTTAAACCGGAAAACCGGACCGGACCGGAAAAACCGGACCGGACCGAATATTTTAGACCGGATTATAAACCGGAAAACCGGTTCCGGTTTAAAAATTTTGTAAACCGGAAAACCGGTTCCGGTTCCGGTTTATAAAATTTTCAAACCGTATAAACCGGATCGGACCGGTTTATATATATATATATATTATATATATAACTGAATAATTTTTCCCATACTTGTGAGTTTTGTTTCAATTTTTTGTGATTATTGTTGTCTCGGAGAGAATTTTCAAAAAAGAATGAACCAACATTTTTAGGAGTTTAGAAAACATAAAAATAATGCAAAAACATAGATCTGTTTTGAAAAGATGGGAATTGTGTGCTTCTACTGAGACAGTAGAAAAGTGGGAATTGTGTGCTGAATTGGTGGAAAGAAAATTTGTAATTCAAGGGAAATTATGTCTAGGAGACGATTTCAATGAGATTAAGCAGATGGAAGGACTGGTTGTATTATAGTTGACAGAGGAATAAAAAACTTTAAATGATTTATGAATTTGATGAAATTTTCTTAAGCATATATGTCAAACTTTAGATTTTTAGATCATTTCACATCCTCAATAACTCTCACCTCATTACAAATATTTTTTGACGACTTTTTATAAATGTATAAGTCCAAAATCATATTTTTTTTCATTTTAAATTGGATTTGGCCCAAAAGTAGTCCCCTCAAAACCCTAAACCGGAAACCGGACCGAAACCGGTCAAAACCGGACCGGACCGGACCGGTGTTAAATCAACCGGTTCCGGTTTGAAAAATAATGAAACCGGAAAACCGGTCCGGTCCCAAACATAGCCAAAAACCGGACCAAACCGGACCGGTATCACCCCTAGGCATAAGTCTCTACTAAACTAGCCTTCTAGACGATCAAGGTCTGACTCACAAACGACTTAAGCCTATTTTATACGTGAAGTGTAATAAAATTAAGAACTAGGCGCCAAAATAAATTCTTGCAAAATGCTATCAAAATGACCTAAGATGCCACCTACAAGTCTAATCAAGACTCAACAAATTCCTATTCATGCCATAGAGTTAAAACTCACAAAATCCCAAAATCTATGCAAAAACAATTCACTATCTACGCTAACTGCCTAACTAACAAATCCTTCACGCGAATGAAATGAGATATACTTTTCTCTCTGTCTCAAAAGGGAAAATAGAGACATGCGGCTATACTAGACCATCGATTCAAAAATTTTGAAAAAATTTCAAGAGTCTAAAATGGGACTAAAATGCAAAATTAAATAAAAAATATGGCACAAGCATGTGAAAGATGTGCCACTCCACCCCAACTTAAAACGTGTAATGTCCTTAGTGTATAAAATAATAAATAAAAGGGAAGAGAGCAATGTACTTCCGGAGTAGAATGTCAATCACCTTATACCTCGACCAAGAAAGAGTATTTTGAATCATTACCTCGTTTTGTCATCAATAAAGCTCATAAGGAAAGAATCATGCAAAGACTAAATGCCAACTACAACTACAAGATAAATGATTAGTCCAAAAATTACTTGTTAATGGAAGCCAAGTGTACACCATTGATTTTATTTATAAAATAGTAATAAGTTCTGTCACGCCCCGTTCCGGATCAACAAAATAGATGACGGCACGGACACGGCCATGTGACTAAACAATAAATTCCTCTACAACAAATATAAAATGACCATATATTTTTATCGAATTATTTTTTCACATTTATTTTCTCCATTTCTCTCTTCCTCTTTTATTTCTTTCACTCCAAATTCCCAACTTGTATGACACAAATATCCCAAGTACTCAAATAATAAGGCAACAGAAATAAAGATAATATTAAAACTACTAACTACCAGAATCTCCTCCAAAAGCTCCAAGCTCTGACTCTATAGTGGACCAATGCTAGCTATCCCAATCTGGATTTCACAATATAATAAAATAAGGAAAATCTAAGAGTTTATTAGTTAAAATAAACTTTGCAATAATCTAAAATAAACAGATGCTACACAGCTACTGATGTCAATAACATATGATAGAAACATAAAATGTTACTATAAGCAATCCAACAATGATGTTTAAATGATACATCAAATAAGATAGATGATAGATAAAAACTATATACTCAACACCACAAGGAACTATGACTATCATGCGTTGGTAACATGTGCTGACAACAAGGATATTCAAAGCATAAATACTCCTACTATGCAATCAATATACTATGCACATAAATATTCAACTACAATATGTGATATGCAAAGTATCTCCAATCTCATGTCAACTTAGTACATTTCATCTCATCATATTTGATCTGATCTCTATCACCTCATCTCATCTTATACATCTCATCTCTACTCATCTCTTCACATCTCATCTCTCTATACACATCACATCCTATCTCTACCTATCATAACTCATCTCTACTCATCTCACCTAACCTCTATTCTCATCTCATGTACATCTTTCTCACTACACATTTCATCCCATCATTTCTCATCACATCTCTACTCATCATATCTCATCTCTCTCATCACATCATATCTATTTCATCTCATCTTATCTTATTTTATCTCATTGGATTGATTAAAGGATCCTTATATTTCATTCTTTACTTATAACCACTTCATTATCTACCTAGTGGCAGGAGTCAACACATCTCTATATACACTTCATTCTCTACCCTAATGGTCAGGGTCAACGTCTATATATATCCACTCCATTCTCTACTCCAGTGGTCAGGGTCAATCTCATATATATATATAATTCATTCTCTACCCCAGTGGTCAGGGTCACATATATATATATATCTACTTCATTCTCTACCACAATGGTCAAGGTCAATCTCATCCCTTTATACTCTTTTCCATACTTTTATATTCATATTGATTCTCATTTGCCACTATCCATACATCCTATTTTATTTACAATTCTCATTTCCCACTTATTTCCAAATACTCTTGCATTCCTCTACAATAACACCATCATCACCCTATTCTTTCTTCTCTTATTACACATCTATGAAATTCCCGTTTAAAACTCAAGTCCTATATTCCCTATCTCATCTCAAATTCATGCTTAAAATGAACTAAGTCACATCATGAAATGAAAATTATATTAATGATCCATCACTAATCCTTACAGAGAGCATGCTTATATGTGTAAACAATAAACTCTACAATTACTACATAAGATTCCATATGCTTCTAAGTCAAGCATGACACATTTATCAGACTAACCCCCCTCCTAGCATGCTTCTAGATTAGCACCAATATCACATATGACAAGTGTAATCATAAATCTATCCACATAAGCCATGATATGTTTTTCAATTAACAAGATGCATGATCACATATCATAATCTCCTAGCATGCTCCTATCAAGTGTATATCATATGTAAACATGCTTTCCATACTTCAAATAAACTAAAGCAACTTTTATATTAACTAGTAAACTCACTAATTTCCCCTTAAAGGGGTTGTTTGATTTTATGCCTCAATTTGAGTTAGTTTGCTCCTACCTGTATCAATATAAATTCCCAATTAATATTCCTTAATTTCTCATTTTATCATATATGTATGTTTATGTGACATTTTGGACACTTCTCATCCATTCCTCCATGTTCCCTGCACCGGTGCCTGGACCGGTCTGTGCTCCGACTAGACCACCGGTGTTGGGTCCGGTCTTGGGCCCGGTCCTGCTGTTCGATATGTTTTCTGCTGTGATGTTTATTCTGGGTTTCTATTGTTGTTCAATATTTTCTTTCTGCAAACTCAATTCTCTTTTGGTTTTACTCCAAATTCAATCCCCAATAAATCCTTACAATTGAATCACTTCATCTATTCTATATCTATTACTCTAGAACTGAAAATTAAACACAAAAGAGTTTTGAATACCTCAAACTCCCACCCAATCGAACTCCTGGCTTGATTTTACTTGATTCTCTCTACTTCTTCCAAAAATTCCGAGAGTCCAGTCCTGATTCTTCAGCAACCATCTTCTCTTCAACAACCATCTTCTCTCTCTCTGCGATTTCTCATCACCGTTTCATTATATTGATAAACTTTTGCCGATAGATTTTTTTGTTTTGATAAACAATTTTTGGTTTCCAACACCTGTATTGTCTTTGAACACTACATGTATCACATTTGCATAGTTTAGGACTTATTACACTTTTCACCCTTTAGTCTTCTTTTTCTTCAATTGATTCCCTTATCTTTATATTTCATTCAATTTTCCCTTTTTTATTTATTTAACTTCACAATTTTTCGGAATGGGTCTCACAAGTTTTCACACGACTCTCCATGAGTAGTACTTTTCTCCCCATTATTCTCACTTAAATGATGTACTAGAGAAGGAAATCTCTTGATATTTAGGGGTAAGTCGGTACTCAATAGGTTATGTTCCTCATTTGTTGAGAAATTGTAACGGTTGAGAATTTAATAAAGGATTTATGGGAATTTTAATTCTATTTACTTGATTTTGGTTGACTTTAAATCCCAAAATACTCCAATTGGAATCTATTTCGTGAAATCTTGAAAGCAAATCCTTCGTTTGTGTCTATTGGTCGTGTTTGATTAGGTTCGGGTTGATTTGGGTAGGTGTTGGGAGGCCCGGAGGCCCTACACAAAACCCATATTTTCTGCCCTATATTTCAATATACAACCCTTGTTGTATATCGAAATGCTCAGCATTTCGATATGCCTCTCTATGGCATTTCGATATAGGAGGCCCACTGCTCATCTTTCCTTCAGAAATATTTTGATATGCCCTTCTTTGCATTTCAATATGAAATGCATTTCGATATGTGGGCATTGAGTTGGCATTTCGATATGTATCTCCGTGCATATCGATATGTTTATTCTTTAGAATTCAGTAGAGAGCTTTGCATTTCGATATGCATCCCATACATATCGAAATGTCCCTTCATAAATCTTGGGTAGAACATTTTGCATTTTGATATGCACTTGATGCATATCGATATGCCCCTTTATTAATTCTGAGCAGAGCCTTTTGCATTTCAATCACACCTGGTGCATATCGATATGTCCCTTCTTTAAAGTCGATCAGTGAGTTCTGCATTTCGATATACAATCCTATGTATATCGAAATGCAACCTTCTTTGAGGTTGTACAGAACCATTTGTATATCGATATACACCAAGTGTATATCGATATACAGCTTCAGCAGAAAGGTTTTGGGAGGAATCATTAAGGGTAGTTTGGTCATTTTGCTGGTGTTTTGAGCACACTTATAAAAAAGAAAACCTTATTCCTTCTTACGACACTCTTATTTCTCTCCCTCATCCAACCGAACTCCCTCTCTCTCCTCCATTGTTGCTCTCCCTTCTCTCTAGGATTTGGAGAGATTGAGCCACCTTTGAAGATTTTCGTCTTCACAAACGTCGAAGAGGAGGTCAATAATGGCTACGTAGTGGTGGGTTTGTTCGTGTGCTCGTGAAGAACCTCTCACCTAGGGTTGTGTAAGTTTTTATGTTCTATTCATTTCAAAGTAGAGAATGCTTATCCCTTGTATCTCCTTTGGTAGTTTGCTTCCTTCCCCCTTCATATGTTAAGTAGAATGATGATTTGTTTTATAGTCATCTCGTGGGTTCAATTAACCCCAAATTGGCTGAGGGTTTATGTTGCTATGAGTCATAATTGACCTTCCTTGTCATCAATTTCAAGATCCCCAAACAAATTTTAAAAATCCCCAATTTGTATAAAACCCTAATTTCGGGTCATGGTGAAATATTGAAATTGAAGGGTCTAACATTGAAATTGATGATTGTAAAATGGTCCTATGACCTTGTTGACATTTCAATTTGAAGAATTTAATATGAATTTTAAAAATTCATATTTGGTCACTAAGGGTGATTAGGAGGTATAGATGCCCTAACCCCGGGAATTTAATTAATATTTTAAATTGACCATTAACATGAAGGATAAGTTGAGTTAACTAGATTATCATACGGGAATTTCATTCCTTGAGTGGATTACACTTACTATATTGCGCAATGGGGGTCGACTGAAGCCCTTCCTAAGGTAGGATAATTCTGAGGAACATACGGTTAGTAGCTGGCAGGCGACTATCACGGAACAAGCCGAAACTTAAAAAATTCTTAAATAATGTGGTTGTGTCTCCCTTAATTCTGTTAAGGTTGAGATGAGATGTTTGATAGAAATACTTTTACTTGATTTCGTCAAGTTGAGCTTTTGAAAGAAAAACCCATGGTTTTGAAAATGGAATTTTGGAAAGAAAGTGGAAAATGAATTTTAACTATAAAAGGGTCCTCATCGCATGCATACATATTTTATTCTCACACTCGCATCTTTTGTCCCAACTTGGGATATATTTGGGTATATGCTTTCTCTACTAGGTTGTTGCCTAACCCTCTAACTTTAGGTACCGACCCGACCATCTTTCTTGGAGCTTGGGGTTTTGAGTGCTACCCCTTGGGTACCTTTGTTTTCTTCCTTCAGTTTTTATTTAATTTTAATTTCATATTCCCAGGACTGTAATATTTATTTGTTAGACTTGTAAATTTAAACATGCGTGTGATGGTATGTGTGTGACATTTCCCCTTCCCTTCTTTTACTTTCCGCACTTTGGAATGAGTACATGTTTAATTTTATTAGCCCATGTTGTAATCTTTTATAATTCAAAAAAAATATGGTTTGAAAATCCGAGACGTGACAACTTGGTATCAGAACTTTCGTTCGAAAACTCAGGCCTTGGGGAGACCTTTGGTCTCGATGGGTGCATTGTTTTGAAAATTGCATTCATGTGATGTGCTTGGACTGTTTTGAAAATTGCATTCATGTGAGGACCATGTGTTTTTATAAGAAACTAATTAAATAGGAACTTTCTTCAAAATCTAGTGGCGTGTCCTAGGGTGATGTTGATCCTCTAGTGAACCCCTCATCTTGGTGTTACTATTCCTGTGAGTCCAACTCCAATAGATGATGTCTAGTACATCTTTACCTCATTCCTAAGAAGTAGACCTCTTATTCGTATAGCTGTGATAGTTCCCAGTCTATTCTACTATGTTGTTGGGTATGAGTCATGATTCTGGCTAATATTTGGCATCCTTTCCTTCTGTAGTTGTTATGCCTCCCCGAAGAGCTATGGGTCGAGGAAGGGGACGTCTAGGACTCCCTATCCCTGATGCTAGTAGCTAGGAAGTCACTGGCCAGTATGGTGATTTTGTTGATGATGTTCCTCCTATTGTGCCAGCTCCAGAGAGACTAGTTATTCCCAATCAGTTTATATGAGAATTTGATGCAGCAATGGCCGAGGCAAGTCGTGGAATGGCCACTCCTAGAGAAGCACAGGGTGATCGTGCTATAGAATCTCTTCGAGAATTCCACCATATGGATCCTCCCAAGTTCAGTGGGAAAGGGGATCCATTGGCAGTAAATCATTGGTTATTTGAAGTTCGAAAGATCTAGGAGAATCGGTTGAGGATTTCTTTCACCACCTATCAATTCATTGGTGAAGCCAACGAATGGTGGTCCGCTATCATCGAAGCTCATCGTGATACACTAAGGGCTTTTTGGGGACTTCAACCCTTTGGTTGCCCAGGATCCTATTGGTGCTATGACGTGGTTGGAGTTTGAGGCTATCTTTGAGAGTCAGTATTTCCCATAGTCTTATCGTAATCAGCTCGAAAAATAGTTCGAGAGGTTGGAGCAAGGCTCTATGTCTGTTACCCAGTATTCTGTCAAGTTTCAGGCGTTATCCAGGTTTGCTCCTGATTTGGTCAGTTCTGAGGAAAGGAAGTGCAAGTGGTTTGAGAAGGGTCTGTACTCCTCGGTCCAATGACTCGTAATGAGTCAAAGGATCAGGAATTTTGCGGACATGGTTGAATGTGCCAGAATGATTGAGCTGAGAAAAGAGGCTCTCAAAGAGGTTTGTGTTTGG
>NMUG010000446.1:0-22449 GCA_002855965.1 Monotropa hypopitys | reverse complement strand
TAAATATGTTTCCCAAAATGTTTGAATTCCAAATCAATTTCACTTTAAAACATTTGTATCAAAAATAGATTTTGGAAAAATCCTTTTTTTTATTCCCTTAGCTATTTATTTTAAGAAGGAAATCATATTTAAAACTATAATTAAAAACAATTTGGGTGTATCCTTTTTGAAAATAAGAGAAAGTTTCTCTTTCCAAAAAACTTACCCTTATGTTATTTCATTCTGCCGAGAATTGGAAAAAGGGTAGTTATATATACAAACACTAAAATGCTAAATGCAGTCCACGATTTTTTGCTTCGTAAACTAATTTCTGAACGAAATAGGTTTTTTCGGATTTTAGTTTCCGAAGTGTTTAAAACATTTCGGAAATTAATTTTCGAACAGTTCAAAAAATTGTGAAAAAAATCATTCGGATTTTAGTTTCTGAAGTGTACAAAAAAATCGTGGGCTTCATTTAGCATTTTAGTGGTTGTGTATAGAACTATCTTTGGAAAAAAGAGATTGAGCCATTTTTTTGATAAAAAGAGTGGGGGCCCGTGAGCCATATGTGAGATACACTGAGAGAAAAAAAGGAGAGGGGATTTTCGCAGCAGCCATGAGAGCTTGAGGGAGAGATCTTCATCGGCAAAATCAAGCCGCCATTGCAGAGGGGATTTTGGGAGTAAGAAATCAAAAAAAGGGGCAGCCCTCTCATCTGTGTGGCCCAGTCGAAATTGGAAAAAAATAAAGGGAAAACCCTCTTCCCCCATTAGGTGCAATTCATATAGCTGATGTGAGATTGAGAGTGTCTCAGTCGTGAGAGAGAGATAGGAGACACAGACGGCAGCCTATGGTTTGCGTCTTGGTTTGATTTTCGGTTTGCTATGTTTCGATTCAATATTCTGCTGCATTTCGTTTTTAATTTTCTGCCGTGATTTGAATTAATTCTCTGCTGCGATTTGATTCCATAATCTGCTGCGAGACATTGGTATATTCGTATTCGCAGATTTTCGGTTCAAGTATTCGTATTCAATCGTATCTGTAATCACATATTCCATTGATTTCATACGCGTAAATTTTTTATTAGACATTCTTGGTCGCAGATTTCTGGTTTTAGATCATACAGCAGTTCTTGATTTGTTTCTCAGTTTTCACAGATTTATGTTTGTTTCCTAAAATATTTTCAAACCCATGAATTTAGAGAGTGGCTGATAAGTTTATGGTTGATTCATTTGTTTATGTGATTTTAGTATGAACAGAGGCATGAGTTTGAATATTCTATATAGTTGTGTCTAATCTCTTCCAGGGTTCATATTCTAGTCTTGAGCGTTTGCCCGTGTCATTGTGTTGGGTTGTGTTCTAGCCTTGTGCTTTGCCCTTAGCCTGTTGGTTTGGTGAATATATTCTTGCACAATTTCTTTTTGGGTTTTTATTCTAGCCTTGCCCCGATTCACTCTATTTTGTTCTTTGGAGTTGTGTCATCATTGGTGCTATCGTTTGTACTCCTTAGACTATTTCATTCTACTAGAAATTCATATTCTAGTGTATTTTTAGTGGATTGTCCTGAGGTTTCCTTTAGGTCCTTTTGACTCGAAATTCTTCCTTGTCAACTCTGTTCATTATGTAGTAAATCGTCTTAGAATTTCCTTAGGATTCTCTGATTGAGTGTTTACCTTGATTCACTCTTTGTGTTCATCTTTGTGATTCTCTTGTTTTCGCTCGCTCGTGTTACACACACCTGGAGCCGTTGTTGACCTATCTACACCTTGGTCGGAGCACTCCGGAGCCGACTGAGATTCAGAGATCAATACTGGGTATCGTGGACAGCTAGAGGATAGCAGAAGGGGCTCGGGGAGCTTAGGATAGGAGCTAGGTGGGCTTGTGGATAAGTTCGGTAACTCTTGTATCCTGAACCTTTGTTATTTCTAGTGAAACCGTAGATTAGGTCAGTGGTTTTATGCATAGGGATCATTTGATGCCTATGTAGTTTTCACTATATATCCTGGTGTTGTGCTGCTCTTGTCTCTACTTCTCTTCACTACACTTGCACCTGTGATTGGTTTAGTTTCCTACATTGTGTTGCTTTCACTTACTCATTAATCAATCACTTGTTTCATAAAATAAGAAGTAGAGCTTATATAAAGAGAATCACTTTAATAATTAACATAAGCGTTCACTGGTTTTAATTTCAAGATAATTGAAATACATTCTTGATTTAAATAATCACTGTCAAGTAAATCCATTATATTGTTAAAGTAATTTTAATTGGCCACCTATTCATCCCCTCTCTAGGTAGTGCCATAAGCTTCCGCGTAATTTCAGCACCGTTTGAAGCTTTGTATGGTCGTCCGTGTCGTTCGCTAGTGTGTTGGACCGAAGTGGGAGATTCTACCGTGTTGGGACCGGAAAGTGTGCAGCAAATTACCGAGCAAGTGAAGAAGATTCGCCAGAGATTGTTAGCCGCTCAAAGCCGTTACAAGAGTTATGCCGATAATCGTTGCTGACCGTTGTCTTTCGATGTGGGAGATCATTTATTCTTGAAGGTGTCGCCTCGCCGAGGGACATCCCGTTTTGGAAAGAAAGGGAAGCTAGCACCGCGATTCACAGGGCCATTCGATATCATTGAGAAAATCGGAGAGGTAGCGTATCGTATTACATTGCCGTATTCTCTTTCCAACATCTATGACGTCTTTCATGTTTCTATGCTCCGAAAATATGACCCCAATCCATCGCATGTCTTGGATTGGTCTACTTTAGCGTTGGAAGCCGACGTGTCATACGAGGAACAACCGATTCGTATCTTGGATACGTTAGAGAAAACTTTGCGTGGAAAATCGATTGTGTTGGTGAAAGTTCTTTGGAAGAACCATGACATGGAGGAAGCGACTTGGGAGAGACGTAACGAAATGTTAGAGAAGTATCCGATTCTCTTCGAGTAAGGTAACCATTCTATTCTTTTGTTGCATATTTTCTTTTAGCAAATTTCGGGGACGAAATTCTTATAAGAGGGGGAGTTTGTCATACTCCAAAAATTTAATGCGATTTATATTCGATTTAGATTTTATTTCATTTAGAATTTAGGTTTAAATAGTCCTTTAGATGTGGATTATACCCGTTTTATCATTTCAAGGGTACGTATGCCGGTTAGTAGTCCCGTTGAGCCTAGTTATAGTGTTAGATGTTCGTCCGGGATGTTTCGGTCCATGCAGCATTTTCTGCATTCTGGTGCAGTTGCACCAGTGCAAATTGATGCTGCATCGGTGCAGAGTCTTAGAAATAGGTCTGCATCGGTGCAGAACCGATGCAGAGTGTCTCTGATCACTCGGGCTTCAGGTGCATCGGTGCAAGGTGGTGGTGCACCGACGCAGGAGGGGTTTGCATCGGTGCAGGGTAGGTCTGCACTGGTGCAGAAGGCATATTCTTGGCACTGCTCAAGGGTTGCACCGATACAGGAAGTCATTGCACCGGTACAACTGCTGTCTGTACAGCTTTATTAAGGGTGATTGTGTCTTTTTACGTTGGGGTCCTATATATATCGATTTTAGGGCGTGAGAGCTCATTCCCAACAGAAAAACTCTCTCTACCTCCATAAAACCCTAGCATTCTAAATCTCTACCTTCTCTCTTCATTTTAGAGTTCCAAAGGTGGTTTCCAGAAGATTTACGAAGCATTAACATCGTAGAGCACGTCCTAAGCTTCGTAGTGGTGGTTCTTGTTCGCGTGGGTGTGTAGAGCTCCGAGTCAAAGTTGTGTGCATCTTCTTTCTAAGGTAGGGGATCTTGAACTCTTGTGTATATGTTATTGCTTTGTCCTTCAATCTCCTAGATTGTTGTTGAAATTGAGTAAAATCCATGTCTATGTTTAAGAATGACTTGAATGATGAAATTCCCTTGCAATTCGATCAATTACTACCATGTTGAACATCCTACGCTTATTACTTTGTTTGATTGAAGGTTTTATGCAAAAGCCCCAATTTGATTTCATGAACCCTAGTCTAGTCAATTGTGGGTAATTGGGGAAAGTGGGTTGGATGGTTGATTTTATGAAATTGAACACATAACGATTCAGTTGACACGTTGGAACCCACACGATATTAATGTTTTGGACTATGGTCTTGTTTTGGAAAAGTGGAAATCGTTGTTGGAATGGTAGAGTGGGCTTGGTCCACCGACTCTTCGGAGGAATGAGAATTGTCGAGTGCTTTTATTCAGGTCGAGGCCTTGGGATGTACCGAAAGGGGTCTCTCACGACATTGCGCAATGGGGGTAGTATTAAACCCTCCTGACGGACGGGGAATCGAATAATAGACGTGTGGAGGTTGATCACCTCTATGATGGAATGGCTATGCACTCTTGAATATACTTGTTTCATCTTGAAAGATGTGGAAAGTTGGAAATCTTGGATATTGTGGTAACATGTGGTTGACCCAAACACACACGTAAATGGACACTTGGTTAGAAATGGATACCTTGGAACGTGAATGGTTAGCTTGGATAGTGATTGACTATTTTTGAACGTAACGCGATTGTCTTTGAAAAACACTTGGTATCATGGGACGTGATAGGACACATTGGTATACATACTTCGTTCTTGGAACAAATGAATATCTCTTTGAAATGTTGTCTCTCAATATCATGCCTACTCTTATGCATGCATTTAGCTCATTTTATACATTGCAATTATATATACCTTTTGTTGGAGATTTCCTACTAGGCGGTTGTGCCTAACCCTTTCTTTTATAGGTAAAAAGCCAATGACATAGCTTGAAGGGATTCGAGCATATTTTCGGTTGAGGCATGGAGCATTGAATCATGGTCCTAGGGAGGATCCTTGTTTGCATCTTATCTTTTAAGTTCTCTTTCAAAGACTTATGGTTTGTAATAGATAACACCCGTGGTACTCTCTTTTAAACTCATGTGATTGACATGGTTTGTGTGATGACTCTAATTGTGGGAATGGTTTCATCTTATCATTAGTGTTTTACTTATTGTTGCTCAATGTCATGCTTTAAAAAAATATATGTTGTCAAATTTCAAGGGTGTTATAATCGGCGTGTCCATATCGTATCGTCATAGGTTGTTGATATTCAAATTTCAGGTTTTTGGAGTGTTGGTACAAATTGTGTGGTTGGTACCAATTCCTTTGTAGTATTCTGGGGGCACGGTCCTTGGAAACTCCCATTCGTTGTCAAGATCTTCTGCTATGTAAATGGTTGGATGTGGTGAAATGTAGCAAAAGTGTAACGACCCGCTCCCACCCTGCACAATATTGTCCGCTTTGGCCGTCAAGTTCCAGTGGACTTCCCAGGGGGTCACCCATCCCTGGACTACTCCAGGATGAGCACGCTTAACTGGGATGTTCCAATGGGCTTTGACGCCCGCACGACTTTAAAAGGCATTGTGCTAGGTAGGTTCATGATCTATTATTTATAGTACACACAACTTACATCCACCAAGCGATGTGGGACTTGTCCATCGACACGGATCTCCCCTCCGGGACTCCAGGTGACACCTTAGACTGGGGTGTCACAATCTCCCCCACTTGGACCACATGTCCTCATGTGGGGTCAAGATTCTCCTCCTGGTCCCACATTTCCGGTTGGTGCAGGCTCTGATACCATATGTAACGACCCGCTCCCACCCTGCACAATATTGTCCGCTTTGGCCGCCAAGTCCCAGTGGACTTCCCAGGGGGTCACCCATCCCTGGACTACTCCAAGACGAGCACGCTTAACTTGGATGTTCCAATGGGCTTTGACGCCCGCACGACTTTAAAAGGCCTTGTGCTAGGTAGGTTCATGATCTATTATTTATAGTACACACAACTTATATCCACCAAATGATGTGGGACTTGTACATCGACACGGATCTCCCCTCCGGGACTCCAGGTGACACCTTAGACTGGGGTGTCACAAAAAGCGTGGTGTCTTTCTCCTTTCGGCATGTTCTTTTTCCTTAGCTTGACATTTATTGGTGACAGTTCACATTATCCTACCTTACCCCTTATCATGGATACCTCTGTTGTTGGTTGTGGTTTGAGATTGGGTTGGGATGTCTATCCTTCCCCCTTGATTTTTCCTTGAAATCATTGCACTTTTGGCTATTTGGAAAAGTGGTGAATGTGGGAGTGCTTATGAAAATCTAAAATTCAGATTCTTCCTCGTATATTCATCTTATTGGATTCATTCTTGGCTCGATAACCTTCTCCGGAACTGTAAATTCTTGGCCTGATTATGTTAACATCTCGAGTATTAAGGACCTTGTCTTCGCCATTAGTCCTTGTTTCTGCCAGTTTCGAGAAACAACTTGTTTGCATATTGGATTCGCAAGAAATATCCAGAATTGTTCATTTCATAGAAAATATTTATATTGTTGTATCTTTGTTTGATCGGTGATGTAAATTTCGAGGATGAAATTTCTTTAAGGAGGGTAGATTGTAACGGATCAAAAATTTATAATATTATTCTTCCGTTAATTCCTGGGATTTATTGTTTAAATTTCCTAATCACTCTATATCTTTTCTCGTTCTAAATTCTTATTGATCCTCGAGTTCTTCCCAAGCAAATTATATAGGGTTATCGCCTTATCCCTTTCCCGGAAATCCAAAAGGGAGAAGGAGTCTTCTTGCAAAAGTTGAGGAAGAGGGGAGGGAGGCAAGCCTCCATTACCAGGAGAAGGGGGGTAGAAAGGGGTTGCTGAAGAGCAAGAGAAGAGTGGAGGACCCCTCTACCGAGAATAAGAGAAGGGGGCAATGCCCCTTTACTGGATATGTGAGAGGAGAAGAGGGAGACCGGGAGAGCAGACTCTCGGATTACTGAGCGTATGAGAGAGTGGTTGCGGGAATTGGCATGTAAGAAGAGGGAGAGGAGGAGGAGCAAACTCCTGGATTACCGGGAGTAGAGGGGGAGCTTGCGGGAGTAAGTGCGGGAGAGGAAGGCTTGCAGGAGTTGAGAAGCTCCAGAGCCTTGCATTACCTATAATGCGGCTCTGCATTACTGATAATGTAAATGTTATTTTTCTGTCGTGCTGTGTGGTTTTAATGAGAGACAATCCTGTCTTTTCGCAGAGTTTCTAAGAAACTATATAGGTGAGACTTGCCCTATTTTTTACCCAGAACACATCCTATCTCTCTCTACTGTCTCACCTCTAAGTCTCATATTCTCTCTCCTTTCTCTCTAAGTTTGTGGCTCTTTGGTTGGGATTTGAAAAAAATCCTAAGTTTTAAAGTCAGAGTGCGCATCAAGGCCATCCCAATGACGTGCATAGTTCGTGCAAGTCTTGAGGACCCCTCATCTAGGGTGTGGACCTTTTTGCTTAAGAGGTAGAGTCTCCTAACCTTTAGGTACATATGAATGTCTCTCTCTTTTTCCTTCTTTTCAATTATTGCAAAACCCATTAGTTGATACAAGTATGAGGTTCTTAGGTCTTGGTTGAGTTTTAGTCGAGTCTAGGAGTCAAATGTTTAGGTTGTATGGACTTTCTAGGGTGTTAATTTAACATTCCCATGAATTGATTTGAAATCCCCAAAATAGAAATTGAGAAAATTGGGGATTGGATATGGAATTGTTCAACTGACACTTGAAATGTGAAATTGGTATCTTTAAACCATTTGAGAACATTGATTTTGGCCATTGGGCCTAATTTGAGAAATTGGGGAAAATATGTTTTTTGGAAATCGATTAGTGAATGATATAGGATTTTGATCCTTTGAGTTGGCTATCTTATATGAGATTTTAATCCCCAAGATTTTGATCCCTGAATGTTCTATGTTCACGACATTGCACAATGGGGGTTTGACTGGACCCTCCTATCGAGTCGGGCAATACTAGGAATATCACTGTTAGTTAGTTGATGAGCTTCTAGTGCAGAACTAGCCTAAACTCATTATAAATCATAAATTGTGGTGAGCCTTATTTTGATAAGGAAATATGGAAATGATTGTTGGAAAATCCTTATTTTGATAAGGTAATGGACTTGACATGGACACTTGGTCCTTTAGAAAATGCTTTAAAAATACTTGGTCCTTTGGAAAATATTTTGGAAACACTTGGTCCCTTGGAAAACATTTTGGGAAATACATGGTCTTGGAACTTGAAGGAAATGGGAACAACTCTTAACGTATTAACTCTTTCAAAACCTTTCGGGTCCTCCATGCATGCATCACATGTGTATTTATGTGCATTGGTATGCACACACGGCTCTTGTTTATGTTTCTCTACTAGGCATATACCTAACCCTCTATTTTTCTCAAATGGATCAATATAGTATCTTAGAGTGGATTTTCAAGATTTCTAGAAGGCATTGAAGGCATTCGCATTGTATTATACTCTCTTTTATTTTTGCACTTTTATTTTTAAAGTTAATGGTGCCCGGTTGTAATAGTTAGACTTTATTTCCTTATGCCTGCGTGTGACTGACATTATGCATGTGGATGGTATTGGGATTGGTTGTTCTTTCTTTTAGTAGTTTATTATAAATTAGTCTAATATCAGCATTTAAAAATGGTTTATAATTCTAGGTCTATTGTCGCGCCGAGAAATTTCTCTGTCCTTCCCTCGCCTCCTTACGCAGAGGAGTCATTGTCCGAGATAGAGAAATTTGTGCTATTGAGATTGTTTGCAATTTTGGGGGGTTAGTTTGCAATTTTATTTGAAAATTTATTTGATGGCCTGAGTGTACTGATTTTAAAATGTGCAGATTTAATAACAGTTTTACAATTGCCTGAACAATATGCAGTCTATTATTAATCTGGTTTTGGAGTCTCCACCCGACATAGAGTTGTGGTGTGCCAAGTCATCGGTATTTGATTTGAAAAGATAATTTTTAATTTTGGAAAAGGTGTCTGCATAACCAGAATTTTGAAGTTCGGGGATTAAATTATGAATGGGGAAGGTGTTAGGCACCCCACTCGCCCTTTCGGTACTTTAATTTTTAAAAGTAAATCTCTTTTTAACCCGAAATCAATTGTATTCTCGGCTAAGAGAAATGAATACTTATTACTGATATGTATGAAATGAATTAAATTGAATGGTTTCTGGATATAGTTGTTGACGGGCAAATTTCGGATTGGTTTGGATTTTGAAATAATTATGGGCAGTATTTCGGCCCAGTTTTGATTTGAAGAAATAATTGTTTTTAAGTCGGGACGGAACTTCGGCGAGAAAATGATTTTCTACGGCCAGATAGAATTTCGACTACATTTGAAAAATACATTTGTTTTGTTAATTTGGTTTTATTTGTGACAGTCAGATAGAACTTCGACTGTGATTTGAAAATAAATTTTGAGCCGGACAGAACTTTGGCTGTTTTTTGAAAATATTTTTCTATAGTTGGACTAAATTCCAATTGTATTTGTACAGAATTATTTTATTTTTAGGCAGTCGGACAGAACTTGGATTGTGCCTTTGGAAATATGATTTTGGAAAGTGGTATTCTACGGTCGAATAGAATTCCGACTGCGCTTGAGAAAATGATTTTATTTTTATCACTCGGACAGAGCTTTGACTAAGTTTTTGAAAGAATATTTTGAAATAGGTCGGACAAAGCTTCGACCGTATTTTTAAAAGAATGGATATTTTTGGTTTGAAAGTTTCAAATAATATCGAATGCATTGGCATGTCCCGAGTCACAAGGCATTTGTTTGATTCGAGTCTCATAGCTACTACAAACTTTCACTTCAGAGTACAGATCGATGAGACTTTGTTTTTGTTTTGAAAGTGTTTTTATATTTTTTAGTCAGACAGATCTTCGACTATAAAAATGATTAATGAAAATGTGACCGGACAGAATTTTAACCGGGCTTAGAAGAATGGTTTTTATTTTTATCAATCGGACAGTGCTTGGATTGGGTTTTGAAAAATGTTTGCTTTTTTGTTCGAGAATTCCACAGAATGTCAAGTGCTCCGGAAAGATCCGAGTCACAAAATATTCTTTTAATCCGAGTCTAGTAGCTACTGCAAACTTTCACTCTAGAGTATGGATCAGAGAATTGTTTTTTACTTTTAAAGTGTTTAGAATATTTTTCAGTCGGACAGAGCTTCGACTGTATTTTAAAAATAGAGGAGAGAGTTTATTTCTTAAAGTGTAAAAAATCCCACAGAATGTCGAGTACTCCGGAAAGATCTGAGTCACAAGGCATTCCTTTAATCCGAGTCTAGTAGCTACAGCAAGCTTTCATTCTAGAGTACGGATACATGAATTTTGTTTTATTTGAAAGTGTTTTAGGAAAAGCGAATCTAAATTGCTGAAGAGAGAGAGAGACTATATATATATGATATAATAAGTATATGTATGTATAGACAGGGGTATAAGATATTATATATATAAATCGAGCTGGATATAGTCTGAGCTAGACGACAGTACATATATAATATGGGATAAGATATCATATATATAAACCGAACGGGATATAGTCTGAGCTAGACAACAAGTATATAGCATACCGGCAAGGCCGAGCTATAGAAAAGAAAATGAAAAAGACGGCACATGAGCCATAATTATATTTTTAGGGCGAAGATGTTTTTATGTTCTTCTCATACGCGACAGTGGAGTAGGCAGAGCCTAGCATATGTCGAATTCTAATAAGGAGAAAGACATAAAGTAACAACTTCTTTAAGCATATATTTGTTTGAAGATGAAGAAGATAAGTATTTAACAATGGCGACAAATTTGTATTTATATGTATCTATACAATTTGGGAAGATGACTTCTTAAGATAGCTTGTTTAAAACATAGTAAGGTATAGTATCGGACGTGGCCAAGTGACTAATACCGAACTATGGATTAGAAAACTATCAAGAGTCTCCCAAAAATAGAAGAGACAAAATTAATTTACCATAGAAAATAGGCTCGGGTATGGATACTTCAAGAATGAGGCTTATTCTTGGTTGGTTTTGGGTTTGACAGAGGTTCGGTCGGATTTTGGGTATTTTTTGGGAAACTAGCAAAAGTGATGCCTCGAGGCTTTGGTATTTCAGATTGTTTTTGAAGTGGTTGGAGTATTTGAGGTCTGGATTGTTGTTGTGGTAGCTGGCTATTTATATAAGTAAATATTGCAACTATAGTTGCGACATAGAGGAAATTTGGGCCAATCACATGGCTCGCGGGCCATGTGCTGGATTGAGATATTTTGGATATTTTTGAAAGCTTCCAAGTCTATTTCTTTCGAAAAAAATAATTTAAAATGAAAATAAAATATCTTAAAATTGAAAAAGTATCACAGAGTTCTGAATCTTGGTCCGAAGCTTCTATTTGCGCTTGGTTGGTCCCTCGACGAACTCAGAATTTGACATTTTAAATTTGATATTATTGATCATTGATTTTGAAATGTGCGATTGTTCACAAGGACACAACCTAGAGGGGGTGTGTGAATAGGTTGACCAATTAAAAACTTATGAATTCTTTGTTAAAATTGATTCAAGTTAAATTGTTAACTTGAATAATGCAATTTTAATTTAATGATTGTTTATTTGTTTGTAAACGGAAGCAACTAAGTAATATATGAAAACAAAACAATCACAGGTGCATGTGTAGTGGAGATAGAGAGTAAGAGACCATCAGTGGCACAACACACAGATATATAGTGAAAAACTATATAGGCATCAATCGATCCCTATACAGAAAAACTACTGCCCTAGTCTACAGTTTCACTAGAAATAGTAAAGGTTTTGGATACAAAGTTACCGAACCTCACCAAGCCCGTCTAGCCTCTATCCAAAGCTCCATGACCCCCTTCTACTATCCTCCAGCTGATCCATAGTCCTTGACTGATTTTTGACTCTCGATTGGCTCCGAATTTCTTCGGTCAATGTAGACAAGGCACCAATAAGGCAAAGCACGTGCGTGCTAGATACAACAAGAGATACGACTTGCAAAGGAATACTAGACATAAGGTCTAGAGGAAGGACTAACAATGGAGTGAAAATAAGCACTATGGTATGTTCCAATCTCTAATGTATAAGAAATGGATGATTCAAGGCTATTAAGCCCAAAGATCAAATTTCTAAGGAATGTTCTAGTGAAAATCACCAATGCGAATATTGGAATTAAGGTAAGTATACCCAAGGAGAAGGAATTCTCCACAACTTCCAAAATCTACAATCTCAATCAAATAAGGTCAAGCAACTTAATACAATGACAAACCCTTCAAGAGATTGATTGATAACAAGTGTAATCCCAAAAACAATGATGTTTTAAGGGATAAAGCCCAAGGCTATGATAGAATCCCCAAGGAGATGAATACGCTACAAACCCTAGAATCACTAGGAGTCAAAACAAGAACCAAGAAATCAACTGAATAGATTTACGCAACTCTCTAATGTTATGAGAGAAAACCCTAGAATACACAACTCTTGCTAATGCCAAAAATCTGAAAATCTAGATAAATGATCTAGATCAAGACAAAAACTCAATTGATCTAGTATACCTTGTAAGAGATCAATGTAGATAGATGATCTCAAGAGAAATAGCAAGGAGAGATCAAGAGAGAAACAAGAGAATAATGGAGAGACCAACCTACAATGGATTCTTGATGAAGAACAAGGTTTGAGCTGCCACACAATTTAAAAACCAGAGAGCTTAGGGTTTTAGTTCTTGTAATAATCAAAAGTTATGTTTAAAATGATTCTAAGAAGCCTTTATATATGGGAGCACTTAGAAAATGTATTAGAGAAATAATATACACTAAGTATACCAAAAATGCCCATAAACATGCTCTTCCATGACTTTAAAACATAAAAATAAAAACGTAATCAGCAAAACCCGATAGCATGGGTCCCAACCGGTCGGGAACCTGCAAGCCTACCATCCCAACCGGTCGGGAGGGAGGCGATTCCGGATCAAGAGATCTCAACCGGTCGGGAGAGGGAAACCAACCGGTTGGAGGGTGTTCTAATGGAATTTGGCAAAAATAAAAAAGAAGACCAAAACTCAAGGGAGATCCCAACCGGTTGGTCTCCAAGGGGAACCGGTTGGGAAGTGATCTGATGGGACAAAAAATATTTTGAAAAAAATCTTTTGAAACTTCCGGGAAAGATCACCTATAGATCAATACAAAAATAAAAATAGTTTTGTGACCCAAAATAAGAATTTTCAACCAAAGATTTATGCATAAACACCAAGATACTTGAACCAAGGATCTTAAAAAGAATAGGCATGGAAAGAGGACGATCCTAACATTCAAGAGCATGATTTGACAGGGAAGGAATGGAATAATCGAAGTAACAAGAATTAACTTACAATGGAAAACGTTACCAAAAGAGTAAATGATCATACCATGAACTTCCAAAAATGAACTTGCACCAATTTGTTGTCGATAAATCCGCATCCGAATCTTCGAAGCATGGAAATAGGAGCATCTACCTATGCTAACCCAACCCAAACTAAAAATAAGATCAAAAGAAGATCCTATACAAAGATTCTACTAAATTGATTTGGTTCCGGAAAATAGCCAACAAGAAAAGCTAGTAACAATCTCCCCCTTTGGCTTTTCCGGAACAAAAACAATAAATAAAACAAAATGGCTAAAATAGGCAAACCAAATAGAAAAACTATTTAGCTACAAGGCCTATCAAGCTAAGATCCTAAGATCTAAGTTGCAACAAGGACACCTGCAAGGCAAAAAATTAGCATAGAAAGAAATATGCAAGGGCTAGACATAAGCATAAGTAACACACAGAATTTTTTTTCCAAAACAGCCCTGCAAAGACAATATTAGCCAATAGAAAAAAATTATAGCCATGAAATAGATTCAAAGACATTTTCAAACTCCCCAAAACCTACAGAAAATATTATTAGCTCAATAGAAACTCCCTCTCAACTTTTTCTCCCCCTTTTTTGTCCGGAAAGACAATAGGGAACAAGAAAAGCTACAGCGTGTCTGATACGTATCTCACATGGAAGCCATCTAGAGCAAGGAAAACTCTTTATAATCTGAAATTGAAACCAAAAACATGTGAGGAGACATGATATGCATAAAATAGAACAAGTTATGCAAAACAATGACATGAATCATAAAAAAATATTACATGTGCAAACATAAAACATGCAATAAAAGTAAAAATATACTAACACAAGACTTCTAACGCCCCCTCCATCTAATCATCAAAAGAGATCAAGCCAATTATTTTTTTAAGAAACTCAAACCTATTTGAATCTAAGGTTTTGTGAATATATCGGCTCTGTGATCTAGAGTGGGAATGAATTCTAATGTGACTATCCCTTCTTCAACAAGCTCTCTAATAAAGTGATGTCTAATGTCAACGTTCTTAGTACGAGAGTGTTGAATGGAATTTTTTGATATGCAAATAGCACTCGTGTTGTCACAAAAGATAGTCGTAGTGGTGATCGGAAATCCATAATCAATAACCATTTTTTAAGCTAAAACAATTGTGTACAACAACTTCCGGCATAAATATATTCTTCCTCGGCCGTCGATAACAAAACACAATTTTGCTTTTTACTATGCCATGAAATTAAGCAATGCCCAATATAGGAACAACCACCCGACGTACTTTTGCGGTCATCAGCACATCCGGCCCAATCGGCATCAGAATAGGCAACCAAGTCCAGACTAGTACCACTAGGATATCATAAACCAAGAGAAGCAGTGCCTTTAATGTACCTAATGATACGTTTTACAGCCGTTAAATGTGATTCTTTTGGATCGGACTGAAAACGAGCACAAACACCCACGCTAAAAGCAATATCTGGACGACTAGTGGTGAGATAAAGGAGACTACCGATCATGCTCCTATACCAGGTAGGATCTATGCTAGTGCCAGAACTATCCTTTCCTATTTTCTTACTAATGCTCATAGTGGATCTAATAGATTTAGAGTTATCAAGACCGAATTTCTTGACTAACTCCTTGGCATAAGTGGATTGAGTTAGGAAAGTTCCATCACTCATTTGTCTAATTTAAAAACCAAGGAAATGAGTCAATTCCCTTATAAGGCTCATTTGGAACTCATGTGATATTTGAGAACCAAATTCAAGAGCGAGCCTATCACTAGTCGAGCCAAAAATGATATCGTCCACATAAATTTGTGCAATTAAAAGATTATTTTCTATATTTATCAAAAATAGAGTTTTATCAACTCTCCCTCGAACAAAGCCGGTATTCAAGAGATAGTCGGTGAGACGCTCATACCAAGTATGGGGAGCTTGCTTCAAGCCATATAAGGCTTTCCTTATCTTAAAAACATGAGATGGAAAGTGTGGATCGATAAAGCCTTTGGGTTGTTCTATATACACTTCCTCTTTCAAGTCATCATTTAGGAATGCACTCTTCACATCCATTTGGTGAACTTTAAAACAAAAGTGAGAGGCAATTGCAAGTAAAAATCTTATGGACTCTAATATAGCTACCAGGCAAAAGTTTCATCAAAGTCTACACCCTCAATTTGAGAGAAGCCTTGGGCAACTAGACGAGCCTTATTTCTAACAACTATACCATCACCATCCTTCTTATTTTTAAATTTCCATTTAGTCCAAATAACATTCGTGTATGAAGGATGAGGCACTAGAGTCCAAACACTATTTCGTTCAAATTTTTCTAACTCGTCGTGCATGGCCTTAACCCAACACTCATCTTTTAGAGCTTCTTCTATTCTTTTGGTTCAAGGGACGATGTATAGCAAAAATAATGGACCACATTTCTGTTTTGTCTATGTGTCAACACGGGATCACTAACGTTTCCAATAAATTGATCAATCGGATGGTCATATAATATTCTAGACAAAGGTTGCAAATCACCATGATAGGAATCCGATATTTCTCCCTCATTATTATGACCCGGTAAAGAGTCCTCATCAAGAGTAGGGGTATCAATATCATTTTCCTCATCCAAAGAGGTATAAAAAGGAGTACTAGAATCAACCTTAAAAATTTCCCACGAAGATATATCATCATTATTAGAAGATGTATCATTGCTATCAATGGAAGTGTCAACAAGCACAACATTTGAGGATTCAACTAAAGTAGAAGTACGAAGATTAAAAACTCGATAAGTAGGGGTCCCAACCGGTCAGGAACCCGCAAGCCTACCATCCCAACTGGTCAAGAGGGAGGTGATTCTGGATTAAGAGATCTCAACCGGTCGGGAGAGGAGGACCAACCGGTTAGAGGGTGTTCTGATGGAATTTGGCAAAAATCAAAAAGAAGACCAAAACTCAAGGGAGATCCCAACCGATTGGGCTCCAAGGGGAACCAATTGGGAAGTGATCTGATGGGACAAAAAATATTTTGAAAAAAATCTTTTGAAACTTCTGGGAAAGATCACCTATGGATCATTACAAAAATAAAAAATAGTTTTATGACCCAAAATAAGAATTTTCAACCAAAGATTTATGCATAAACACCAAGACACTTGAACCAAGGATATTAAAAAGAATAGGCATGGAAAGAGGATGATCCTAACGTTCAAGACCATGATTTGACATGGAAGGAATGAAATAATCAAAGTAACAAGAATTAACTCACAATGGATAATGTTACCAAAAGAGTAAATGATCATACTATGAACTTCCCCGCATCCGAATCTTCAAAGCTTGGAAATAGGAGCATCTACCTATGCTAACCCAACCCAAACTAAAAATAAGATCAAAAGACGATCCTATACAAAGATTCTACTAAATTCATTTGGTTTTGGAAAATAGCCAACAAGAAAAGCCAGTAACAGATTTGGATCGTGAATTTAGCAAATTTCTCGGGCTCGAACTGGACGTTTCCTAGGAAAAGTCTGAAATATGGCTCTGATGCTTTAAACAAAGTGAGAAGCAGTTGGTGCACCTCTTGAGTTTCTCAACTTCTATAAAATCTGTTCTGCAGGGAATGTCAGACTTTAAAGATAAGGTCCGCGCAAAATACGTTCGCTGATTTCCGAGGCTGGCTGATAGCTGCAGGGAAAGTTGAACGAATTGACATTTATCCTCAACTAAATTCCGATTTTGGATTGGATGGATTCAGTCTTTATGTCATATTCTCAGTAATGTATTTACCCTCAATATTCAATTCAGAAGGAAACTTTTGGTTTCTCGTGCAGGATTCTGCTTGTTTCTGACTGTTCTGCCTATTCAGATGCAGTTTCAGTGCCGTCCATTTGAAATTTGTCTCGACTGAGGTGTCAGATTGGAATTCTGAGTCTGAGTAAATGTTCCTCAACATTTTACCGTCATTGGTTCATTGTCTTGAAATTTTTGAATGACGTTGGGGTTGTTTGCAAGAAGTCCGAACATTCTGAATATGCGTATTGATCTCTGTAAAGACCATTTTGCTGATTTTTGAATTTGTAAGGACTGAGTCAAAAATTGGGTATCAACAGCTCCCCCTCTTTGTGTATTTTGCGCAGCAATGGTAGATAGAGAAAATTTGATGCGTAAAATTTTGAGTCACGTCTTATGTTTCTGATTTTTCCTAACTCCTCCACTAAATTTGACATTTGGTGGTGGAATTGGAAATAATTTTGGAGTTGTCAATGATGCGGATCTGGCTTGTCAAAGTTGCAGTTCGGATCGACGAATCAGATTTTTGAGGCTATTCTTATCCTCTCCGAAAATACCAAACGTTTCCCCAAGGATGCCGACTGTGCGTTCTGCCCGAGACTGGTTGCTTTTGTCTTTTTGACCTATGTCGCAACTATAGTTGCGACATTGTGGGATTTTAAGGGATAGTGGAGGCAGTGAGCCTCATTTAGTTCTCAAACTTCTAAACCACCTCCTAAGGCTCAAAATTTTTTTTCTCTTGCTTGGATTATCCTGACGATGTCCCAGCACTCGATCCCTAAATCAGTTCATTCCCGATAGACTCTGTCTTGACAATATAAGTAAGTTTCTTACTACTATTCATTCCTGCACTTCTTCTGTATAAGCCTTGAAATGGCGACATCCCAATGATCGCTTGATGACTGTTGTTGTAGGCACACTCTGCTAACGGTAGGTGTTCCTCCCAGCTCCCTTGGAATTCCAGTGCACATGTTCGAAGTAGGTCCTCTAGAGTCTGAATTGTTCTCTTCGATTGTCCATCCCTCTGTGGGTGAAAATTTGTGCTGAAGTTGAGTGTTGTTCCCATGGCTTTCTGGAGTGCTTTCCGAAATCTTGATACAAAGCATGGGTCTCGATCAGAAGTGATAGATATGGGGGTTCCATGCAATCGAACGATTTCTTGAACATAGGTGGCGGCCATCTGGTCTATCGAGTAAGTGTTCTTGATAGGTATGAAGTGGGTTGATTTGGTCAACCAGTCGATGATGACCCATATTACATTGTTGCCCTTGGATAATCATGGAAATCCTATGATATAGTCCATCGTGATGTCTTCCCACTTCCATTTTGAAATTGGTAACAGCTGGAGTAGTCCTGCTGGCTTCTGACGGATAGCTTTTACTTGCTGGCATTGAAGGCATCGACTAGCGTAATCTGAAATATCTCGTTTTATTCCCATGCACTAATAAGATTTCTTCAGGTCTTGATACATCTTCATTCGTCCAGGGTGAATTGCGAATTTGGATCTGTGGTTGTCGTCTATGATCTTCCTTTTAACTTTTTCTCGATTGGGGATGCATATGCGGTTGCGAAACTTGAGTAGGTCGTCATGAATGGTGAATTCTCCATTGGGATTGATCTTGGCATCTTCAAAAATTTTCCGTAATTTGGGATCATCTTGCTGGGATGCTTTAGTTTCATCTATGTTGATGGGCTTGATCGTGATTGTCGAAAGGTGAGCTAAATAGGGGTACCCTTTTCTGCTGATCGCGTCTGCTACTACGTTGGCCTTCCCGGGGTAATACTAAATGTTTAGGTCGTCGTCTTTCATGAGTTCTAACCATCATCGTTGCCTGAGGTTCAACTCCTTCTGGGTGAAAATGTACTTTAAACTCTTGTGATCGGTGAAGATATCGCAAGTGATTCCATACAGATAGTGGTGCTAGATCTTTAGTGCGAAGATGACCGCTACAAGCTCCAGGTCGTGAGTGGGGTAGTTCTTTTCATGTGGCTTCAATTGTCATGAGGCATAGGCAATAAGTCTTCCTTCTTGCATCAAAATGCCACCTAGTCCTCTGAGTGAAGCATCACTGTAGACCGCAAAACCTTTTTCTCCCTTGGGAAGAGTTAGCACAGGTGCTGTAGTCAATCTTTTCTTCAATTTTTGGAAGAATTTTTCGCATTCTTTGGTCCAGATGAAGTGTTCTCCCTTCCAAGTGAGTTCCGTCATTGGTACAGAGATTTTTGAGAAGTCTTTGACAAAACGTCGATAATAGCCGGCAAGTCCTAGAAAGCTGCGGACTCCTGCTACCGAGGTAGGGGCGGACCAGTTGGAAACGGTTTCTATCTTCTGAGGCTCTACTGAAATTTCCTCTCTATTGATGATGTGGCCGAGAAAATGGATGCTCTCGAGCCAAAATTCATATTTGTTGAACTTTGCATAGAGTCTCTTCTCTCGTAGGATTTGAAGTACGGTTGCTAGATGGATAGCATACTGCTCTTCGTCTTTTGAATAGATGAGTATGTCATCGATGAATACTATCACGAAATCATCAAGATGGTTGGCGAAGATTCGATTCATGAGGGATATAAATACTGCTGGTGCATTCGTGACTTCAAATGGCATAACTGAGAATTCGTAGTGGCCGTACCTTGTACGGAAAGCAATCCTCTCAATGTCTTCTGCTCTGACTTTAAGCTAATGGTAGCCAGAATGAAGATCGATCTGTAAAAAACTTGAGCTCCTTGAAGTTTGTCGAACAAGTCATCAATCCGTGGCAATGGGTATTTGTTCTTGATGGTGATCTTGTTCAGTTCTCAGTAGTCGATGCATAGATGCATGGTTCCATCCTTTTTCTTCACGAGCAGGACTGGCACTCCCCACGACGATGAACTAGGTTGGATGAATTTCTTATCCACCAAGTCTTGCAGTTGTGCCTTCAGTTCTTTAAGCTCTGCCGGTGCCATTCGGTAAGGTGCTTTCGAGATTGGTTGAGCTCCGGGTATAACATCAATGGAAAAATCGATTTTTTGGTTAATTGGCATTCCATGTAATTCTGCTGGGAAAACATCAAGAAACTCTCGGACTATTGGGATGTTGTCTACTGAGGGTTGGTTCACCGGAGTTGTGGAGATACTGCATAAGTATCCCTGACAACCGTTTTGCAAAAGTTGTCGAGCCTTTGACACGGAAATAAAACAAGGTAGTGAAGAAATATTTTCTCCCTGGAGTCTAGACCTCTCTCCTCCTGATGCCTCAAAGGTGATAAGTTTTGCAGAGCAATCGATTTTCGCGTTGAACTTAGATAACCAGTCTATGCCGATTATTATATCGAAGTGAGCTATAGCTAAGGATATTAAGTCTATAAACGATGGCACTCCCCCGATATGAGCTTCACAGTTTCGAAAAATTGTCGAGCATAAGACTCCTTTACTCATTAGTTGGGACACCAATAGATCGAAATCTAATGGTTCGGGGTTCTTTGGCATTTCGTTGGCGTGGGATTTAGAGATAAACGAATGCATGAATCCTGAATTGAATAATTTATAAGTAGGAAGATTGTAGATATAAATTCTACCTGCCATGATTTCTTCGTCATTTCTTGGATCACCTGGGACAAGTGCGAAAGCTCTTCCCTGCCTCTGGTTTTAGTTTCCCTGATTGTCGATGTTGGTCCTCTGGCCTCCAACTTGTATCGAATTTGCTCCGGTGGCTATGCCAGGGCAATTATTCTTGAAGTGTCCTTCCTTTCCGTATCCGAAACATTTGAGTGGTCCTTTAGCCCAGCATTCTCCTCCATGATTTTTCCCACATCTGGAGCAAGGTGGTCTTTGTCCTCCTGAGTGCGGCCTTGAGTTCTTTGGTCGATTTCTTCCAAAATTGCCTTTCTTGAAATGACTAGGCCCTCCTTGATTCTACCTTCTCTTCCTCTCATTGAAGCGTCTTGCTTCATCGACGTCTTGTTCTACTAGGATGGCTCTATCTAGAACCTCAGCGTACGTTGGCAGTTGAAATGGGTGAACAATCTTCCGAATCTCGTGCCTGAGTCCTTCTTCGAATTTTGGGCCTTCATTTCATCACTAGCCACCAAGTATGGTGCGTAGAATGCAAGGTTAGTGAATTCAGCTTCATAATCTGCTATCGTCATAGCACCTCGTTGCTTCAGAATCTCGAACTCCAAACGCTTCGCGTTCTACATTGCATGAGGCATGAATTTCTCTCAGAAAATCTCCAGAAATTATACCCAAGTCATGTTGGGTTCAGCGATGCTTTTAAAATTCTACCAGCGGTTTGCTTCTCCTATGAGAGGATGTGCTCCTATCTCAACTTTTTGCAAGTCTGAGCATCGAAGAAGTCAGAAATTCTTGTCTATTTCAACGATCCATTCGTTTGCTTTGATCGGGTCCATGCCTCCTGAGAAAGTCAGAGGTTGGAGTTTAAGGAATTCCTTCACGGCTGCTACATTGTTAGCTTGCTGGGCAGAATTGACCGCTTCGTCTTCTCGAGGTTCGTTTGTTGATTATTACCGCATTTGCTCAATGGTTTCTTGTTGTGCCTGTATAACTCCCTCTAGAGTTCGTATCATATCTCAGAGCTCGGTGATTTGTGATTTCCTTGACCGTTAGTGTGGGTGTTAACCATTCTGACATAAGAACTTATAGTTAGAAATAAAAGATGAAATTTTTCTTACTGATCATACTACAATAGATGATTTTTAAAACAAGGATGTATAAGCATGACTAGTCATATGATAAAAGATGATGAGAAGCTAATGCTACTAATTATCCAGGTCACTCGGCCACTCATAGGGCCGATAGACCCATTCCTCGCGATTTATGTCGATGTCCTCTTCTTCTTCATTCTTGCTTGGATCCTCCTCTTCTTCTACTTCGGGGTTTCCTCCTTGGTCGAGGTCCCATCCCTGGTCGTGCCATTCCATGGGTTCTCCTTCCATTGCTTCTTCTGGTTGAACCTTATCATTGTGGCCGTGTAAGATGCAGTTCCTGGCTCCTTCCATAAGGTATTTGAACCCCCAATGCTGAATAGATGCTATTTCTACCTTACAGACTCGTCCCAGTAGTCATAAGTGGTAGTTGATCATGGCTCATACTTCCCCTTCCGTGTTATCCTCGAAACCGACTGCCACTCGGGCTATGAGGTCTGAAGTGATCGTCATTGAATCGGCATGCGCTTGTTCTTGGATGGCTTCGCTTATGACGAATAATTCTTCTTCTTCCTCTTCAGGTACTGCCGGAGGTGGTGCTATGTCGTGATCACTCTCTGAGTCGCTGCTGGAGAAATCACTGTTGGCATAATCACTGCCACTGCTAATAGACATAGCTACAAAAATTCACAGTCTAAGATATTTCTATATTTTAACGACTATGTGCTTAGTACTTGTGTGCCTCGTTCTTCCTAGTTCTGGGTTTGTTCTCTGGATTTCAACAACTCGTGCTCTGATACCAATTCTGTCATGACCCATCCCATTTCC
>NMUG010000445.1:0-22454 GCA_002855965.1 Monotropa hypopitys | reverse complement strand
TTAATAAAATATATGATCCTGCAAAAATGCAGCTCAATCGGATATCGATAAGTAATTCATCCAAACACTTGCATGTAACATCACTTCCTGTCAAGTTTTTTGTGCAACTATTTGGATGAAGCACTTATCGATATCCAATTGAGCTGCATTTTTGCAGGATCGTATTATTTATTAATTTGAACATCGTGAACGGTTTGGATCATGACAGTTGTGCCCCAAAACACGTTCTATTGAATGCGTTGGTAAGACAAGTTGGTAACACAACTGGTCCATTGAACCTGACCCTATATATATTATTCATATTCCGTTTTCATATTCATAAAATATCGTTAGCATATAGTATGCAGTCATTCCATTTGCAAATATATGATTTGGTTTTCTTATTTTTTAAAGTGAGTCATGTACATTCTATTTAATGGGGTATTCTCCCTTGTAAAGCATTCAATTCAATAATACAATATTTTCTCTCAATTGTTTCAAAGTCTATCTTCAGTCTTCTTCACGCTCATACCCCTATTGATTGGGGATTACATGGGTAATATACTTGTGTATATGATAAAGAGACATCAGTGAAAGGATGACATGTTTTTGTTTGCATTGTCATATCCTTCCAGTAGGTACATGGATCACTTTTTTTTTGTATTAGTGCTTAGTGGTTCTCTTGTTTTTGTTAGTTTATCGCACTGCTCAAATCCCTTTATGGAGGATACTGTACTTGTTTTGACTACTCTATTAAGAGAAGTATAATGGAGTGATGTTTGAACGATTTTTTGTCATCAGTTATTGGGATATATTTTAGGGATTGTCAAACTGGAGTTTGACCTTCTATCGTCGAACATACACTATTCATGTCTACCGGAATGTTTCTTGTAGGAACTTGTTATATGTCTCATTTTTTAAGTCACGGTGACTTAATTGTTATATTTTCTCTCTTTATCTCAACAGTTCTGACCTGCAACTGGCAATCGCTCTTCAGCAACAAGAGCTTGAACAGCGTCCACCGCGTAATGTGCAGCAATCAACTGTTACTGGCAGTTCAAGGCTGGTAACGGGACCCCAGGTCACATTTAATTATGAACATTTAAACTTTTTTAATTAATAATTTGTGCCATTGAAACTGTTCAAGAGCTTACCAAATCATCTTTTCTCTAGCTTCAAGGTGAAACTTCGAAATTAGTGGACAGAGAAAATATCAAAGCATAGGTGGTGGTTGGCTTAATCATGTAAAGTAGTTGTGGATGAAAATGTGATGAAGATTAAGATGGCATAGTTACCACTTTTTAGTGCTGACGTTCAGCTCTCTTGGCTCTGCAAATAAGTTGTTTTGTCTATCCTATAGCTTAGAGCAAAAAGTTCGAGAACTCACAGACTCGAACAATGGCTTTCTTCACAGATAGATGTCAAAGTCCCGGTGACATCCTGATCTCAATCCCTTTCATTCTTCGTTGATGGGTAAAAGAAATTGTGCTTTAGTGGATTCAAATCTAGGAATTTCGGAAATCATGGTTTAATATAACAGTTTGCGTAACGGAAGTGTGTGGGGCTTTTAAGTTATTGATATTACTCTGATCTACTCGGCTTATGTGTTTTATTGGCAATCTTACTTTTTTAGTTTTCTATCGAGAAATTAAAATTTGAAGACACGGATGAACAAAACATGTAACTCCCTAATTGGCGATTTTATTATTTCTTGTGCAATACTGATGCTCTGGATGTTGAATGAAGGAAACATGGTAATATGCACAGAAAATGATTTGGGTCTCTGGTTCTATCATGTCTGATGCCTTTTGGCTTTGGTTTGGGGCATGATTCCGTTATAACATGTCCCAGTACCTCTTGGGTTTGGGACGGTATGGGGGGATTACTGTTACAATGGTTTTATGAGAGCAACTACTTTATGCATATTGCCAAAATCTAGGTCTGTCTCCAATTTTTTCTCCCATACCTTCAATGATTGGGGACTACATGAGTTATGTTATGTTATACGTTCTGTTCGAAATGGCTGAAGCAACACAGACTTTAGACTGGTTTGACTCAATTGCAAGCGATGTATTATGAAACTGAATATAGATCTCATGTTTTGCTTTCTTTCTGCTGGTTGTTTTTGTTTCTTGTTTTTCGGTTTTCCTCCTTTTATATGTACTGAGAAGAAATGAACATAGATCCCGTGCCTTCAGTAAAACCAAATAGGAGCCCAACGAGCTAGAATACACCATCGCTCAAAGATGAGTCAAACTGTCAATTAAACTTTTATGATCAGATCTATTGCAAGTGAAAGCAAACATGCTCTAACAAGACAGTTGATTTGTTCAGGTGTCAAGTAACAGTGGCAGGGGCTCATCTCTGTCCTCCAGGCAGGAATCAAAGTCGTCAAAGGAGAAGTGTATTGTGATGTAAAATTTTGCAAGCAGGTGCGATGGATCCAAAGTTTGTACTGTACATGTTTTGATTTGTCATAATCGCTTTCCATCCTGTGCTGTTGCCTATTATGCATGTTTGTAGGACGAGTTAGATACTTTTCATCTGTAAATGAAGTGTATGTTACTGCATTGGTTGGCTCCGCAATGTCACGATTTTTCTCAAAAAAGCATTTTACGGTACTCTAATTATAATCTCACGCCCTATTATCATTTATTAATTGCACGTATTTTAGCGCTATTTGAGTTCTATTTACATTAGCTCCTCCATGTCCTTATCCACATGTATGTATGTATATATATATATATATATATATGGTGTTGGCGCTTGATTTCATAATTTCTCGGGAAAATTATGGGCTAGTTACTGGTTGACGTATTCATTGACCGGTAAGGATCAACTTAGTAATTAATATGTGCAAGGAGGATCCTTGTCAAGTTAATACTTTACTCCTGCTTATGTATAAGAGGTTTGTGTGAGAATCTCGTGAATTTTGGTTTTGTGCATTTGAATTGGTAAGCCAAAAGTATTGCCTGGTGTTGGCGATTGATTTCATAATTTCTCGGAAAAATCATGGGCCAGTTACTGGTTTGACGTATTTATTGACTGATCAACTTGTTGAATTAGATATTGTACAAAGCTTAGGTGTGAGAGAAGGCTCACACTCCCTTTTATATTAAAGATCAAAGAAGAATTACAACCGGGTGGATTCACCTCCAGATCATCCTAATATTTGGAGATTTTCTGTTAAGGTAGGTTTCATGTTTCCTTGGGTGAAGGATGAACCAAAAAATCTTCTTCTGGATTCCCTTCTTTCCATCGACTATAGACCCATGCCTTTCACATTGATTGGGACGTTTAGAAAAACTGATATAGAGAATCACGAAGCCTTATTTGAAAAGGCTAAAGATCAGCATTTCTATTAGATGGAAGTGATTCACGAACCACATTATCCAGATGGTTTTGATCATGTTTTTCCCAACCTTCCTTTTCTCTCAGTAAATTCAAACTGGTTTCAAGAAATTGAGAAATTGAGGTTTTTCCAATTTTCTTCTCATTCACATGTATGGTCTATTGTTTCATCTCCTGCTGATGAAATCAGAGCAAAAGAATTGCTGGCAGCTTTTGCTTTTCTGGATGTTCATGTTCTGGAAGAAGAAATTTCATATTTCAATTTTCTATGGGCTTGTGAAACCCTTCAATCTTGTGCTGATAAAATGATTTCTCCTTATCTGATAGCATTTCTATCATCTTTGCCTTTAATCAGGCTTTGGATGCAGAACAACACATCCGCTTATTATGACCCATTCTGAGCTGACTATTATTGTTAGCATGACAAACTAGTAACTCTTTATAATAAGATTTTGAACCTTGAAGCACCACTGTGGATTCCTCAACCCAATCCCTCACAAAAACACTTAAAGGATAAAAAATAACAAAACATAACAGAATATAATATTCCTAGTGGTATTCTAACACTCCCCCTCAAGCTGGAGCATAGATATCTCTCATGCCCAGCTTGTCAATAATTTTTTGAAAAAGTTTACAGCCAATCCCCTTAGTGAGAACATCTGCGAGATGATCTCCAGTCCTGACAAATGGCATGCATATAGCTCCACTGGTGAGTTTTTCTTTGATAAAATGACGGTCAATCTCAATATGTTTCGTCCGATTATGTTGAACCGGATTATGAGCTATGTTAATTGCAGCCTTGTTGTCACAGTAAATACGCATGACATCCAAGTGAGTGATTCTCAAATCATTGAACAAAAGTTTGATCCATAGAAGCTTACATACCCTCTGAGGCATTGCTCTGAATTCTGCTTCAGCACTAGATCTAGCCACTACATTCTGCTTCTTACTTCTCCAAGTAACTAAATTACCACCAACAAATGTGCAATACCCTGAAGTGGATCTTCTGTCAGTAAGTGAACCTGCCCAATTAGCATCGGTATAGGCTTCAACTTTCAGATGAGCATGCTTGGAGAAGAACGGACCCTTTCCTGGAGAAGATTTTAAGTACCTCAGAATCCTCATAACAGCATCCAAGTGCATGGTTTTAGGGACATGCATAAACTGACTAACCATACTAACTGCAAAGGCAATATCAGGCCGTGAGTGAGATAGGTAGATGAGTTACCCACTAGTCTATGATAACTCCCTTTATCTGTAGGTGTCCCATTATCATCAGCACTTAGTTTCAGGTTTGACTCAACAGGGGTGTCACAAGCTTTGCAGCCAATCATTCCTGTTTCTTCCAACAAGTCAAGAACATATTTTCTCTGGCATATGTAAATCCCCTCCTTAGACCTTGGTACTTCAATTCCCAGGAAATATTTCAGGTTTTCTAAGTCTTTAGTTTCGAACTCCTTGGCCAGATGACTCTTAATCCGAGGAATTTCCTCAATATCATCTCCGGTAAGAACTATGTCATCAACATACACGATAAGAGCCATAGTCTTTTCACAAGAAGAATGTTTCACAAATAACGTGTGATCAGCTTGACTCTATTTAAAGCCATACTTCTTCATTGCCTGAGTGAATCTGCCAAACTAGGCCCTTGGAGATTGTTTGAGGCCATACAAAGATTTTCGAAGCCTACACACTTTCTCGTTAGTTTGTGAAGCTTCGAAACCAGGAGGAATGTCCATGTATATTTCTTCATCTAGATCTCCATGTAAGAACTAAGAAGGCATTCTTAACATCAAACTGATACAGGGGCCAGTCTAGGTTAGCTGCAAGAGATAGGAGGATTGTGACAATATTCATCTTTGCAACAGGAGCAAACGTCTCTTGATAATCTACCCCAAAGGTTTGGGTAAAACCTTTTGCCACTAACCGGGCCTTGTAACGCTCTATGGATCCGTCAATTTTGTGTTTAACAGAATACACCCATTTGCATCCCACAGTACACTTACCCTTGGGTAGTTTACTCAATTCCCAGGTGCCATTCTTTTGGAGAGCTTTCATTTCCTCTACCATGGTATGTTTCCATTCAGGAATAGCCAGAGCATCCTGAAAACAATTAGGTATGCTTACGGAAGAAAGTCTAGACACAAAGATTTTTATACTGGGAGGATAAATGGGAATATGACACAAAGTTTGATATGGGGTGTTGAGTACAAGCTCTCACTCCCTTGCGTTGAGCAATAGGAAAGTCTAGATTCATGATGTCAGAAGTAATAGCATTGGTAGGCTTAGTACTATCAATAGTAGAGTTACCTGGACTCCTAATACGAGAAGGAGATGGTAGTAAAGGATAAGACATGGTCTCTTGTATTCAATTAATCTTCTTCCGTGCTTTATCTCTAACATACATCTGTTCGTTGATTTCCTCATTTTCTGTCTCTATGGGAGTATATAGAGCGTCATGGACAGTGGATATCTCACCTTCTGGTTTAACACTAGAGGACGGAACCGGAACTGGAATCTCTTCACACTGAGGCTCCCCCTGAAGAGATGACTGTGACATTACGAAGTAGGACTGTGACTCGAAGAAAGTAACGTCCATAGAGACAAACCACTTACGAGTGGGTGGATGATAACACTTGTACCCCTTTTGAGTAGAGGAGTACCCAAGAAAGACACATTTGACAGACCGAGGATCTAACTTATCTCGTGATGGGGAGTGATTATGGACAAAACACACATACCTAAAGATTTTTGGAGAGATAGAAAAGATGGCTTCAGATCCGAGTAGGACCTGAAGAGGAGATTTTTTCTGGAGGACTTGAGTTGGAAGACGATTGATGAGATAGGTGGCTGTAAGAACAGTTTCACCCCAATACGATCGTGGAACCCCCATAGAGAACAACATGCATCTGGCGGTATCAAGAAGATGTCGTTTTTTTTCGCTCGGCTACTCCATTTTGTTGAGGAGTATTAGTGCACGAGGTCTGATGGACAATCCCGTGATTGGAGAAATACTGGGCTAGACCAGAATCAATGTATTCACCCCCGTTATCCGACCTTAGAATTTTTATGGCCGCATTAAACTGACAAGAGATCATTTTGTGGAAATGCTGAAAGGTGGAGAAACTTCCCTTTTTTCTTTTATGAGATACACCCAGGTGGTTCGAGAAAAATTATCAATAAATGTAACAAACCATCGACCTTTTACTAATTGAATGCGAGAGGGACCCCATACATCAGAGTGAACTAAAGAGAAAGGAATATCACTTTTAGTAGAACTTGGAGCAAAAGACGCTCTATGATGTTTTCTAATTTGACACGACTCACACTGAAACTTCGACAATTCTTTATTACAAGAAGCTAAAGGAAATAAGTGCTTGAGTAAATAAAAAAAGGGATGTCCAAGCCGATGATGCCACATCCATAAATCTTCTTTGCTGCCTGAGGGCTGGTTGGAATGATGTACTGACTGGTTCGGTTGATCTAGGATGTAGAGACCATGTTCTTTTCTACCACTGCCAATCAGCTTCCTCGTGATAAGGTCCTGAAAAATACAATGATCAGGGAAAAACGTCACACTACAGTTCAGATCATGAGTAAGACTAGGGGTCAAATCGGTTCGGTTCGGTCGGGTTTTTTGGCCGGCCAAAACCGAACCGATCGGTTCGGTGGATATTGCGATAAAACCGAAACCGACAACCGAAAAAATCGGTTCGGTTCGGTTCGATTGGCTTCGTTTTTTGTTTTTTTTCGGTTTGGAACAAATGACGGATATGAGTTAATATTAATCATAGGTTTGGTATTTTTTCGGTTTTTTTCATTTTTTTTCGGTTTTCGGTCGGGTTCGGGTGGGTTCGGCCCAAAGTCCTAAAACCGAACACCGAACCAAAATTTCGGTCGGTTTTTAAAAAAATCGAAAATGGATCGATTACATGTCTGGACCGACCGAAAACCGAAAAAATCGATCGTTTTTTTTTCAGTCGGGTCGGTTTTTTCGGTTTCTCTTTCACCCCTAAGTAAGACGACTCAAGGATAACAGGTTTATGGATAAAGTGGGAACATGTAAAACAGAGGATAAAGGAAGAGAAGGAGTAGCACGGATTAAACCTTTCCAAAAAACAGAGGAAATCGTGCCATCAGTAATCCTAACTTTGTCACTCCCTGAACAGGGCTTATAATCTAAGAAAAGGTCAGAAGATCCAGACATGTGGTCTGACGCACCAGAATTAATGATCCAAGGTAAAGAGTAGTGAGACAGAAAAACACTGTTGGAGCAGACTAGATTACCTCCAAGAGCAAGTGAGGCAAGGGATGCATTCTGGGATGTATCTGTAGTTGTGGGTGAAGACTACCGTCCTAGGACCCGGCGAAGGACATCCTCAAGTTCGTTTGAAATCATACCGGAGAGAGAGTCTGAAGGTGAAGCAAGAGAAGTATCTGTTGAGCCGGCCTGATGAGCACGCAGATAAGGGTGAGACCCGCGTCCTCTACCTTGACTAGATCGTCCTCCACGATTGCCAGAGCGATCTCCACGCCCCCCTGATGTACTCCCATGAAGCTTCCAGCATATCTCACGAGTATGTCTAGGCTTGTGGCAGTAATTGTAGAATAACTGTGCCCTTCCTGAAGAAGGCAAAGAAGTGAGGGACTCAATGGCTGTTCTGAAGATGGAACAGAAAGTAAAGAAGACCGGTCAGATGAGACCGTAGGCATCATAGCAACTCTCCTCGTTTTGAACATATCCAAAGGCATCCTGAAGACTAGGGAGTGTCTCCAAACCCAAGACACGACTCCTTATAGGGTCAAATTCCACATTTAGGCCTTCCAGAAACTTGAAGACCCTTTCTTTCTCAATAAATTTCTTGTAGCCAATAGAATCAATCGTACAAGCGGGTTTATAATTTTGAAGGTGATCCAATTTCTTCCACCCATTACTCAGAAAGGTAAAATACTGAAGCACAGACTGCTCCCCCTGAACAGATCGCTCGATAGCTCGGCGCAACTCAAATGCCTGTGAAAAATTTCCCTTCCTGGAATAAGTAGCTGCCAGAGCTTCCCAAACATCCTGCGCTGTTACCATAGACAAGTAGCTCTCCCCAATATCAGGAATCATGGAGTGAATTAGCCAACCTATAATTTGGGAGTTGGTAATCTCCCATTGGTCATACTTGGGATCCATAAGATCAGGAGCTTGAATCCTTCCATCAACATAACCCATTTTCCTTTACTTTTCAATAAGAGGGTCAAACTCTGCGACCACGCTAGATAGTTTTGACCATTGAAAAGAGAGGTGGTGTTTTTGATGTTTGGATTGTAGTTTTCCCCAATGGGAGAGGCAGGAGACCAGTGGTAGTCACTTGTGAATTCTGCCATCTAATACGGCAAGAGACCCCAACAACAAACAACAACAAGGGAAGAGCAGACACAAGGAACACAACACTCATTCAAGGTAGGTTTGTCGGGTTTTCTGACATAGCCACAGAGCGGTTGTGAGTTCTGCCGAGGATATCAAATAATACCAATGGACTAGACTGACTCAGCATGCATTAGTCATGAAAGAAGGCTTACCATAGGTGAGCGCATGCGGTAGGATGCTCGCTGGAGTTAGGAGCACGGTGGCAGGCCGCCAGACCGGAATAGAAAAAAACAGGGGCGGCGCAAGGCAAGGCTGTGGAGAGGCAGAGGCTGAGGCACGGCGGAAAGAGGAGGAAGAGGCACTGTGGAAGGCTGGTTGGAGTTAGGTCAGGCGACGGTGACCATCGTCCAGGCGACGACTGGCACAGGCGACCACTGGGTCCCCATGGCGAGCAGAGGTCGGCGATGGCCGCAGTGGGCACCGTCCAAAGGGTGTGGGCGACGATAGGAAGGAGCGACTGGAGTCGGGTGGTGCGACGGGTGGAGGGTGGTGCGACGGAAGCTTGAAGCTTATGGGAGGTGGTGGCTGAACAAGTTACGGTAGGGTTAGGGTTACGTGAGGTGGCTTTGATACTATGTAGAATTGGATATTGTACAAAGCTTAGGTGTGAGAGAAGGCTCACACTCCCTAATATATTAAAGATCAAAGAAGAATTACAACCGGGTCCCTAGTAATAGGGAAGAACACACAAAAGACACAAAGGATAAAAAATAACAAAACATAACAGAATATAATATTCCTAGTGATATTCTAACACAACTTAGTAATTAGTATGTGCAAGGACATTTGTTAAAGTTACGATTTTAGTTACGATTTTACTCTTGCTTTTGGATAAGTGGTTTGTGTGAGAATCTCGCTAATTTTCGTTTAGTGGATTTGAATTTGAAATGTCCTTTAGACTTTTTTTAGATCTTTCTATTTTTTCTATGTTCCCTACGACGACATTGATTCTTGTTGATGAGTAGCGAGGTGTTTTGGGATCTCATTGATTTTCTTCTGTGCTTATTGTTGTTCCTTGTTTAGACTTGTGGAGTTTTGTGCGTGGATAATTCTTACCTATCAAGGATACTGCTTTGACCTTTAACCTTTATGACTTGAACTCTTCTGCAAATCTTGTCTTCCTTCTTTATGTATGTTCTTACTTAATCTCCTCTCGGTATATTGCTGCAACCACAAATAATGTTTAGAAGACCCCCACCATTGTGTCTTGGAAGGCTCTCCGATGATTACGTTAGTCCAAGAAGTGAATAACTTAATCCTTAATCGAAGAGAATACACAGAGCTTGAGAGAGAAAATTGACAGAGTCTCGTTACCAGAAATTCGTCCGTCCCCTTTCAGGGGTGTATCTGCTTCCTTTTGTATCTTCATCTCTATGCAATTAATGTGCCGTTATAACTTCTTGACTTCTCATCAAGAGGATGAATCTAGACACAAGACTTCTCATCTCCCGTCTGATCAATCCATCTGACTGAGTATCTCCCACCGTTCTAGGTTCTTCTTGTACCTCGTCCATACTTACTCAGCCTAATAACAGTTGGAACGTGCATTGGCTAACTTCTTACTCATTAACCAATGCATGTACGTTCCGCCCATGTTATTGCCGAGCTGAACATGTTCCCGCACTGCAGATGCTTACCGCACTGGACCTAGCCTTATCTACAGCCGAGGTGCCAACTTTACACATGGCTAACTAGTTCTTGTCGTGATCCTGGTCGTAGTCCATTAACACCTATGTGCCGCACTATCAGGATGTCTAGCCTCACTGGGCTTGACCTAATCCTAAGTGCAACATAGTTGTTGGGCCCACGGTGAGCTTTATCACTTAAGACCTAGTCCAAGTATTGTACACAGAATACACATCTAGCTAAATCCTCTTTGATCCAACATGTACGTCCCTAAATAGAGTTCCCATGCTACCTGGATGTTTAGCCATACAAGGTTAAACCTCATCCCTCAGCGCGGGCTCCCTATGGACGTACTGCCGGCTAAATCTAGGGGATCCGGACTGTGCATCCGAGATGCCCATGTGCAGTAAACCCGGATCCACACTGCTATGTGGTTAATCCAGATTTACCCCACCACAATTGCCCCCAGCTTTGTCTGCTTCAGCCGCACTGCAGGAGCAGGCAAGGATAACCGGACTGCAGGAGCAGGCAAGGATAATCGGACTGCCTGTAAATGATGCCGTTGCAGATAACCATCAATCCGTAACCATCAATTACTTTAACCAACAGTCATCATTACCCCATTAAATGTGGTGGGACCCAAACGCTACAATTAGTATTGAATTCACGCAAATCAAGGCACACTTCTCAAACAACTCGAAATTTGATTATCCAACCTCTATCACGCTACATCATACAAACATTACCTTCTGGAACATTCTCTTCCTTAACACATTCTCTTCAGACACAGATTTCTTCTCCCAGACTGAAACCTTCTCTGACTTCTTCGCCTCTTTCGTCTTCGAACCTCCAGTAAGTGATTTCAGACTTCTCTTTTCTTTGCACTCTCCTTACTTTTGCTTCTTCTTCTACACTTTGAACAACTCTAAAAGACATGGGAATCTTCAGAGCTAGGGTTAATGCCCCTCACAAGATGGAACAATTTCGTGAATATTTCAATGTTCTAGAGGATGTGAGTGTCGAAGTTGACCACTTAATTACAAGTGGAAGGATGCAGACGACAACACCCTCATAATCCCAGTTATTGACGTCTTTGATGTGGGGATTCGATTTCCTCTCGATCCACTCTTCCGCTAGTTTTGCAATTATTTAGGCCTGACCCTTACACAAATGTCCACCAACATGGTGTACATTGTGATGGGAGTTTCAGCCCTAAATCGCATCACTGGTTCCAAAATGACCATCCACGAAATCCTGTACCACTATACTATGAATAGTACCAAACCAGGGATATGGTACTTCAAGTTTAGGACTGACCGAGGGAAACTGGTCCTGAATACCCCTGACACTGATAAAGGCAACGACAATGACATCTTTATTGTCATGGGAAACTAGGAGTATTCTGCCGCAAGCCACAGGATTGCTCCCTGCCTCGCCATGACGGATCCCCCTGTCAGTTCCTTCCCTTGTAAATTTTTTTACTTTCTTATTTGCTTCTAACTTTCTCACAACATTCTTACTAACCTGACTTGTAACAACTGCAGCAGCATTCCAAATCAACAAGAAGTCCCTCAAATACAAAGGGTACTTGAAGGCTGAGGTTCAAAAGGCGTTGAACCACACAAACACTGATGGGCAAACCTTGGATAGATCCGTTTGAAACCTTCTCGATTACACACCACACTACAGGGGTTACCGAGGTGTGAGACAACCTGCCCTTGTTATCAACCCAGACCCTGAAGCGCACAGACCTCCTCGAGTTGCCGGAACCTTGATCCAGGTAACCACTGACAAATTTGACTGCGGCAAAGCCCTTGTCGTAGTCCCACCTGTTGTTGAAACTGGAGCCTCCAGCCGCGTTGCCCCCTAAGCCAAACATCCCTTCTCAAAGACTTAGACGACGAGATGAGCATATTCAATTTCGATAGCATGTTCCAGAAAGTCTCTAACACCAGAATCCGCTCTCCCCCTACTCGCAGACCTACTACCAATGTTCCTTCGACCGCGCTGCCAACTGCCGCACTGGCAGCTGTTGTTGCCACCGACACTAGCATCCCACCAACCACCACTGCCAAACCTATTACCAAATCAACCACCACCTCCACCAAAACCACATCTACCCAACTGACTGCACCTCTACCTTCCCCCACTGAGCCCATTCCTGCCCTACCTTTGATGACAATCACCCCTCTGGACAAGGAGACCCCCCTCACTCTGAAGATGAAGCCCCACCTGCTAAGAAGAGAAGGATCGGGAGGGGCAAAGAGAATACCCCTGATGAATCTACGCTCTAGGCCCCCGCACTGAATAAAGTTGGCTTAGCACTTGCCAAGCAGACCGACCAGGTTTTGGAACTGTCCACCGCACCTGGCCTGGCCAAGCCCTTCTTCTGCCGAATGATATGGCCGAAGAGGGTAAGCGGAGTTTAGATGATCTTTACGCCACTGTTTGTGCCATCTCAATCAAGGTAAGTCCTACCATGATCAGCAAGCAATTTCCATAATCAAAACTTAATCCAACTCTTTTCTTCTATCCTTCAACAGACCGTTCAGTGCACGACCATACTAAACAAACAATTTGTCGATTTGCAAGTTCAGTATGAGCATGAACAGACCATGAACAACAAGCGCCTGGCCCAGATTGTGAGAAAAGATAAAAAAATCAAGCTGCTCACTGACAAAACTGCTGACATGGCTGCCGAGCTGGTTATTGAGAAGGCGAGGGTCAAGAAGGTTGAGATGGAGGCTGATCACCAGTTCAACAAGCAGCAAGAACTCTTGGAGAAAACCAAAGCGGATGCCAAGGCTGAAATGAAAAGGTGCACTGAGGCTTTCCAAGCAAAGCAAAAAGAGACTGCTGAGAAATTCAGGAATCGATCAATCGCCGTGGAGCAGTGGTGCAAAGAGTTGGCCGAGACCAAAGAAAGACACATCCAGGAGAACAAGAAGTCCTGGGCAGACGTGCATGCTGCAGGAACCATTAAAACTGGGACAATCTACGAAAAGGAGTTCATCGAACAACTCCCTGGCTTGCAGGACTCAATTTTTTCCACGTACTGGGGTATGGCGTTAGACTTTATGGGCATGGCAGTGGACTCTCCACTCTGTGCAGAGACTCCCCTACCGAGTGCCATGTTGTCATCCCAGCCTCCTTCCCCAATGTTGGAAAATGTTGAGTCTGCACTGCCAGAGACAGCCGAGCAGGTCTCCTCGACCATGCCTCCTTTGTATGGCACCCCTACTGAAATAGCTGCCGTACTGCCTAGCTCTTTTGAGGCCCCTGCCACTGAGCCAACTGATGCTGCTGCCGCTCTACCTTCTGACATTGCTGATCCACCATCTACCACAGCTTTGCCTTTAACTCCAACTGTTTTTGAACCCCTTCTGGCTGCTAACACATAGCCAATTTATGAAAATCTCCCAATTGATGCACCAAGCACCACTGAGACTAATTTTTATTTTGAATGAGTCTGTAATTAACTTTTGAACTATCGATACCAGCAACTGGCTTGCTAGTATCCTTACCTTTGTCTTTCTGGGAACATTGCTGTGGCCGCTACTCGACATGGCTCTTTAAATCTGGGCTTCTTACTTTTGTTACATATTTCTGCTTTATGTTTCTTATGCTTTATTTTACTTCTTGCTTTACACCACTTGACTTCTTTCATCTTCCGCACTGTCAGCTAACTTGTGATTTCCAATTTCTGGACATCCTACAAGTGCTGGCTGTGCGGACTTTGTAGGTTTTCCACCCTTTTTAGGCCTTAGGCAAAATTAATTGCTTCATTGGCCAAGGATTATGACAATCCTTTGAGTTTCTCACTCATTCCAACCCTGGACTGTCTTGAGATTTCTCATCCCCTAAAGGCAATGATGGATTGAGGATCAAACTAGACTCTTCTGGGCTTCCCACCATTTTCAAGCCTAGGTTCTCTTGAGACTTTCATCCATTTTAAAGCTTTTGGCTTAGGATCTTGTAAAGAACTTTATGGATCTTTCATCCAATTTTGAGGTCAAAACCTTGGGACTTCTCATCTTCTGAAGGATCTGAGCTCGGGACAATGGTCCTGGGCCTTCTCAACCCATTTTCCCGCATTCCCTGCTTGGGACCATCCACCCATTTTAAACTGGGGCCACCTTGGGACTTCTCATCCCCTAAAGGCAGGCTTTTGGTTTAGGAACAATGAAGAACCTTAGGCTTTGAGATCAGAAACGTTGGGATTTTTCATCAATGATCTTAGCTCGGGAACAATAGTCCAGTGCCTTCTCAACCCATTCCGAGCATTCCCTGCTCAGGACCATTGCCCCCCAATGAGGAAGTGAAGGCTGGGCAAAGCCTTTGCTTTCGCATTCAAAACCCCTGACTTGCTTCAGTCCGACAACATTCCATACTTGTAAAAAACATCAAGACTTCAAATCTGAACATGACTTCTGATGTAGGACAACGTCTACACCACAGTCGCACAGCCGAACACAGCCACAGACTGGACCCCAACCGTACTCCAGACTACAGACGCACTACATTTCATACAGCCGCACCACTCACACCTATACCTTTTGCCGAGCTACCCATATTCGTACCTGTAGCTGAACTGCCAAGTATGGCCGAACTGTCACCTTTTCCGAACTACCCACAGGACCTTCAGCCCAGTCCGACCAGTTCAGCCCGACTGGATAGCCCGTCCATCCACCCCAGCACGACCTCAACAGTTGCACCCCAGCTCGGCCATATTTCCGCAGCCTTACTGGAACGAGACAACAAGGGGACCACCCGACATTCTCTGACACATCTGTTATACCTTTTTAGATTATGTTAGAATAGTACATTTTGTAATCATTAATTAGGGTTATTTTTGTATTTTTACTTTCATTCTTTTTAGAGTTTTCGTGTATTCCCTTGGAGGCTATATAAGCCTTGCGATGTACAAATTTTGACAACTTTTATCAATATTCAAACTCAAATTATGGACAGAGGGATTGACTCCCTTCCTTCTCAGGTGGACTCCTGAACTTGCAGGTGGATTCCTGTTGGCTTGGTGGATTCCGAGCACTTCTACCGGATTACAGTTCTAATCCGTTCTCATCTTTTGTGATTCTGCCATATCAGAATCGTCCACCCTCTTTTCCCCAACCTCGCGCTACATCAGTTGGTACCAGAGCCTACTTCCAATAGACGGTGTTCCGGAAGATCGATCAGCAACAGTGGAAGACTTGAGGATTGTTCAACAAGAGATGCGTGAGCTACGCGAACTTGTTGAGCACCTCACCGACGAGTTTGCTCATATTCAGGTCCGTCAAGAACATACCCAAGCTTTCCCTGAACCTTTGGGCCAGAATGGTGCACAAGTTGGAGTTCCTCGAAGGATTCAACATAAACGTCCCTTGCCAGAACCCCTATCAGATTCAGAAAGTGACGCAGATGAGCGAGTTTTTCATTTCGGTGACCAAGTAAGACCTACTGAGAACAGAAACTACAAGATGAAGGTGGAGTTACCTTCTTTTGATAGATACTTAGATGTCGAAGATTTCTTAGACTGGATTTCGGAGGTAGAACGTTTCTTTGACTACATGAATGTTGAGGAAGAGAAGAAGGTCAAGTTTGTGGCCTATCGGTTAAAAAGTGGTGCGTCTGCCTGGTGGGATCACTTACAAACGTCCAGGGCACGACAGAACAAGAATAAAATTCGTTCATGGCCAAGGATGAAGAAGCTGATGAAACAGAGATTCTTACCGACTAACTATGACCAGTTGCTGTTCCAATAGTACCAAAATTGCGGGCAAGGAAACATGTCCGTTAGAGCCTATACCGAGGAATTCTACAGGTTGTCCTCTCGTAACAATTTGGTAGAAACTGATAATCAACAAGTTACTAGGTTCAACAATGGCCTATACATGCCTATTCAAGACAGGGTAATATTGCACACAACATTAACTTTGAATTAAGCCATTGAGCATGCCCTAGGGGTTGAAGCTCAGTTGGACAGGCTCAGTGCAGGAGCTCATAAGTTCAGCCGAGCTGCCATTGGAGGACAACCAACAACTGGGAGAAAAGAGTTGCCAGTCCAGACCGGGAGTGCGGCCAATGCTGGAAGCTCCAGTGCTACCACGGCAGCACAACCAAACACCAAATCGGTAACAGGACCTCAGAAGTCTAATCCCACACTGTACACTCCATCCACACAACCCATCAAATGTTACAGATGTGGGGAGCCAAGTCATCGTTCCAACATCTCCCCAAACAGACGAGTTGCCAATCTTGCTTGTCAAGGAGATGAAAAGGAGGAACATGTGGAAGAACAGTTTCTTGACTTTGAAGATGAAGAGGTAGTGGAAGCTGGTGAAGGAGTTGTCCCATTTGTTCTAAGGTTGCTATATTATCCAAAGTTGGAAACTGAGACTCAACGGCACATCTTCCGTACACGTTGCACGGTAGGCCAGAGAGTATGCGAGCTGATCATAGATGGAGGCAGCACGTACAACATGGTTTCCCGCACTATGGTGGACAAGCTTCAGATGAAAACAGAGCCTCATCCCAATCTGTACAAGATTGGATGGATTAACGACATGGGAGAAGTAAATGTAAGTGAACGGTACACAATTCAATTCTCTATTGGACAGAAGTATAAAGATGAGGTGATTTGTGACGTGGTAGACATGTCGGCGTGTCATATGCTTTTGGGCCGCCCATGGCAATTCGACGTTGGATCAGTCCACAATGGTTGACCGAACACTTATGCTTTTATGCACAACGGAACCAAAATCACCTTAGTCCCTATGGGAGGGGGTCCCAAACCCAAGGAGGTCAGACCAGCCAACAAGACTCTTCTAGTTGTATCTGACTTGGGAAAGGACGAGCTGGAGACAAAAGAGGTTCATGTGTTAGTGGTAAAGGGAGAAGGGCCCCAACCGACCAGTGTGCCCGTCGAGCTAAAGCCTCTTATAGAGGAGTTCGAATCCATCATGACAGACGAGCTGCCAGACAGATTACCTCCAACACGGGACATACAACACCGGATTGATCTAGTCCCGGGATCTCGTCTACCAAATCTCCCACACTACCGAATGAGTTTAAAAGAATATGCCGTTCTGCAAGATCAGATTAGTGAACTATTTGAAGAAGGGATTTCTCCAAGAAAGCTTGAGCCCATGTTCGGTTCCCGCACTGCTTACTCCAAAGAAGGATGGAAGTTGGAGGATGTGTGTTGATAGCCAAGCTGTGAACAAAATAATTGTCAAGTACCGCTTCCCAATCCCCAGACTGGAAGACATGTTGGATCAATTGGCAGGAGCAACCATCTTCTCCAAGTTAGATCTCAAAAGTTGCTATCATCATATCTGAATCCGCCCAGGAGATGAGTGGAAGATATCTTTCAAGACCAAAGATGAGTTATATGAATGGCTTGTTATGCCATTTGGTCTCTCCAATGCTACCAATACTTGCATGTGACTCATGACGCAGGTACTCAGACCCCTTATTGGTTCTTGTGTTGTAGTTTACTTTGATGACATACTTCTGTACAGCCACACCCGACAACACTACCAACACTTACAGGAGGTATTGAACTTGTTGAGAGATCATACACTTCATATCAATGTGAAGAAGTGTAGCTTCTTGACTAGTAGCCTTGTATTTTTGGACTTCGTGATCAGCTCAGAAGGACTGACTGTTGACCAAGAGAAGGTCCGAGCTATACAGTAATGGCCAACACCTACATCGTCTCATGATGTGAGAAGTTTTCATGGCCTTGCCACATTTTACCAATGTTCGAAAAATCGCTAGGCGCTAGTCGGGCGACCGAGGGGGGACTAGCGACTAGGCCGATTAATCAGGGATTAACCAGGGACTAGAGATTAGTTGGATTTTTTTATTTTTTATTCATTTTTTAAAAAGATGTGTAATGATGCATATGGATAGAGGATAGAACCAATACATATAGCCACATTAAGAACCACTGTTGATACTAGTGTCCGAAATTAAGAACAATAATTCGAAATTAAGAACAACAATGTGATACTAAATACAATATACACAGTTAGCATTATTCATACACTGTACACAGTTAACTTAATACACTTTACACACACTGTACACAGTTAACCAAGAAATCCCAATCTGTTGCTCTAAAAAATAATGGCTACTAAAATATACATATACATATTACATATTAAACTGCACACACAGTATACACATAGTTGATGACTAAAGAACCCCTAATCCCCCGACTAAAAAATGACTAAAGAACCCCTAATCTCCCCCGACTAAAAAACTCTAATTTTTCCCCAACCAAAATCCCCAATTGCTGCAATTGTCGATTAATCGGTACGCCCCGAGTAATCGAGTAATCCCGATTAATCCCTGCAATGTCGACTAATCGCGACCAACCCGATTAGTCGACCGACTTCTTCCTGCGACGGCAATGACCAGGCGGTGGGCGCCCAACCCCCAAAAGCTGGACGGGTAGGGTCCGACTAGCGATTAATCGGGAATTAATCGGTCAACTAGGGCGATTTTTAGAACACTACATTTTACAAACGATTTATCAAAGATTTCAGTAGCATTGCGGCACCATTGACAGAGTGCTTGAAAGGGAAGCAGTTTGCTTGGACTGCAGCAGCCGAGCAGAGCTTTGTCTTGCTCAAGGAAAATTATCTTCAACCCCAATTTTGATTTGACCAGATTTCAACAAACTCTTTGAGGTCCATACCGATGCTAGCTACGTGGGAATATGAGCCATTCTCTCCCAAGAGGGCTGCCCAGTGACTTATTACAGTGAGAAGTTGAGTGATGCTAAGAAGACCTGGACTGCCTACGAACTGGAGCTCTACGCGGTGATCCAGGCGTTAAGAGTATGGGAGCACTACCTCGTCCATCAGGAGTTTGTGCTCCACACCGACAACAAAGCCTTGGAATTCTTGAACAACTCAGCCACCATCAACAGGAAACATGCCAGGTGGATAGCAAGAGTACAAGCTTTTAAATTCATTCTCAAGCACACTACAGGAACTTCCAACCGAGCTGCCGACGCATTCAGCCGGAGAGCATCCCTACTGACTCTTGCCTGCACAGAAATGATTGGTTTTGACTTTCTAAAGGAGTTGTATGACGAGGACGAGGACTTTAAGAATATCTGGGCTCTGTGTCAGCTTCACCAGACCAATTCAGATGAATTTCTTATCTATGACGGCTATCTCTTCAAAGTAAACCAGAGGTGCATTGCGGAGGTTTAGGAGGATATGTGGGACGAGACAAGACTATTTTGCAGGTGGAAGACAGATATTACTGGCCCCAGCTCAAACGTGATGTCGGACGTCTGGTCCAGACGTGCTATACTTGCCAAACCGTCAAGGGGCAGACACAGAACACAGGCCTTTACACACCTCTACCAGTCCCTGAAGCATCTTGGGAAGACCTATCCATGGATTTCGTTCTTAGATTGCCACGAACTCATAGGGCTGCTGACTCCATTATAGTGGTTGTTGACAGGTTTTCAAAGATGGCGCATTTTGTAGCATGTAGGAAAACTCATGTTGCATCCAACATCGCCAAGCTCTTCTTCAGAGAGATTGTTCGGTTGCACGACATGCCTAAATCCATCATCTCGGACAGAAACATCAAGTTCTTGAGTCATTTTTGGAGGACATTATGAGCCAGATTCGAAACCATTTTGCGGTTCAGCAACACTTGCCATCCCCAGACAGACGGCCAAACAGAGTTGGTCAACCGTACTCCTGGAAATATGCTATGCTTGCTTGGCCGGAGACAAGGCCAAGAAGTGGGACTTGGAGTTGCCACATTTTGAATTCGCCTTCAACAACGCGGTGAACAGATCCACAAGTCAGACTCCATTTTAGGTCGTCTACTGCCATATGTTTAACGCCCCGTCCCAATAATCATTTAAATTAAAACAATTATTGAACGGGAAAACGTTACAAAGAACATCTCAAGCACAAAATCCAACTCTCAAGGTAAAATAAAACCTCAAGATGATATTACCATTCAAGATGATATTACACTTCTCAACATAATACGCTACAATAAGAACCTCAAAGTACAGCGGAAGGTTAAATATCACTAACCCAATGTAATAACTCCAGGAACTACTAACCTCAACAAGTACAAGGCTATACTGCTTGAAAAGTAAAGTAACTACAACACAACATAAGCCCAAAGAGGACTACCGCAACTAACAAGAGTAAAAGGCTAACAACACTAGCCAACAAGCCACCTGATATAACTGCCAAGCCCATTGAAAGGGAATAACACTGCTCCAAGCCTGATCGTAGTGGACCCGATCCTCAAGCCTCCAAATCCTGGATTTCCAAGCCAAAAGAAAAGAAAGACACAAGCAAGGAAATACAGAGTTTGTTAGTGTCGCGCCGGGAAATTTTTCCGTCCTTCCGTCGTCCCCCGATCCGCGGGGGCTATTTTCCGGGACGGAAAAAGATACGCTGATGGAGGGAATTTAAAAAGTGGGGGTTTGTCTGAAAATGGATGACGGCCTGAGTATGCCGATTTGGAATTTTCGGAGTCACCACTTGGTATTGAGCTGTGGTGTACCAAGTCACCGGAAAATTTGTTATAAAAAGATGTCATTTTGTTTTAGGAAAATGTCCTTTTATTTTGGGAAAGTTGTCTGCAAAACCAGAAATTCGAGTTCGGGAATTAAATTACGAATGGGGAAGGTGTTAGGCACCCCACTCGCCCTTTCGGTACTTCTTTTTTTAAAAGTAAATCTCTTTTCGAATCGAAATCGATTCCTTTCTCGGCTAAGAGAATGTTTGATTATTACTGATTCTATGAATGAAATGAAATGACTCCTGGAAATAGTTGTTGACGGGCAGATTTCGGCCCGGTTTCGGAAAGGGGATATTTTAAAAGGGATACGGGTGACTATCGACCCGGTTTTGATGAAAGAGAATATTTTTGAGCCGGACGGAACTTCGGCGAGAAATGTTTTCTATACAATTGGAGAGAATTCCGACTGTGTCTTGGAAGAAATTTTGTTAATAAAATTTCGTTTTCAACAGTCGGACGGAACTTCGACTGTGTTTTGAAAAGATTTTGTTTAGTTAATTTGATTTTATTTTCAAATAGTCGGATGGAACTTCGACTAAGCGTCAGAAAATAGTTTTTTGTAGTTGGACTGAATTCCAACTGAAAAGAGTCGTTTTCTTTTTAGGCAGTCGGACGGAACTTCGACTGTGCCTTGAAATCTGTTTTGGGTTTTAGTCGGGTGGAAACTTCGACTAAATCCTTGAAAAATGATTTTCTGCGGTCGGACATAGTTTCGACCGTGTTTTGGACAGAAATGTTTTAAGATAGGTCGGACAGAACTTCGACCGTTTTCTGGAAAAGATAGGATATTTTTTGGTGTAGAAAATTCCAAAGAATATCAAGTGAACCGGCATGACCCGGGTCACGAGGCATTCTAATGATCCGTTTCCGACAGCTACTGCAAGCTTTCACTTCGGACAACGAATCGAGGAATTTGGTTTTATTTTAAAAGTGTTTTGTATTTTTTAGTCGGACAGAACTTCGACTGGAAAAATATTTTCTATGAAAGTTGCTGGAATATATTTTAACCGAGCTTTGAAAGGAGAACCGTTTTTACCAATCGGACAGAGCTTCGACTGGGTTTTGAGTAGGAATATTTTAAAATGGGTCGGACAGAACTTCGACCGCTTTTTAAAAAAGATAAGATATTTTTGGTTTAAAAAATTCCAAAGAATATCAAGTGAACCGGCATGACCCGAGTCACGAGGCATTCCAGTGATCTGATTCTGACATCTACTGCAAGCTTTCACTTCGGACATCGGATCGAGGAATTTTTGTTTTTGAATTTTAAAGTGTTTTGTATTTTTCAGTCGGACAGAACTTCGACCGGAAAAATGTTTTATGTAGAAATTGCCGGAATATGTCTTAACCGGACTTTGGAAGACGGAACGTTTTTAAATAGGTCGGACAGGACTTCGACCGTTTTTCTGAAAAAGAAGAGATATTTTTGGTTTAGAAAATTCCAAAGAATATCGAGTGAACCAGGAGAACCCGAGTCACAAGGCATTCCAGTGATCTGTTTCCGACA
>NMUG010000444.1:0-22459 GCA_002855965.1 Monotropa hypopitys | reverse complement strand
GGATCGTGCATAAACTGGCTTACAACCCCCACAATATATGAAATATCAGGTCTGGTGTGAGATAAGTATATCAGGCGACCCACAAGTCTTTGATATCTCTCTTTATCTGTATTCTCCCCCTGAATATTACTAAGGTGATGATTGACCTCGATAGGAGAATCAACTGGCTTACATCCCAGCATACCAGTTTCTTCTAAGAGATCAAGAATGTACTTTCTTTGAGAAATAAAGATCACTTTATCAGATCTAGCCACCTCTATTCCAAGAAAGTACTTCATAGGCCCTAAATCTTTAATCTCAAATTCTTGAGCAAGAAGAGCCTTAAGGCTAACGATCTCATCCACATCATCACCTGTCATTATTATGTCATCCACATAAACGATGAGTATGGCAATCTTACCATCACTCCTCTTGATGAACATAGTATGGTCGGCCTGACTCTGCTTGTATCCAAAGCTTAACATGGCCTTGAGAAACCTGTCAAACCATGCTCTGGGAGATTGCTTCAATCCATAGAGAGCCTTTCTCAATCTATACACCTTTCCTTCTGTTGCAAATGATGAAAAACCAGGTGGTATGTTCATATACACTTCGTCCTCTAGGTCACCATGGAGAAATGCATTCTTCACATCAAACTGTTGAAGAGGCCAATCCAGAGTGACAGCACACGAAAGAAGGGTCCGAACAGATGAACCCTCATCCGATCCCAATTGGGCTCAAAATGATGCTCATATTATGACTTTACTCTGGAATAGTCTGGAACCCGATATTTTTAATAATGTTGCTTGTCAAGAGATATCTAAAGCTGTTTTGGATACTCTACGTGAGTTATATTCATCAGACCAGAATATCTCTCATGTTTTTCAGATTTATCAGAATATTTTCTCTTTACAGCAAGGAGATAAATCTGTTGAATACTTTTCCATTCTAAAGAGGATGTGGGATGAGTTAAATATTTATCAGCCTCTCTCTATAGATTTAAAAGTTCAGCAAAGATACAGAGAAGAATTCCTGGCTTGCAAATTTTTGTCTGTATTAAATTCTGACCTTGCCCCGCTTGGTCCCCAGATTCTTTCTGATAGGGAAGTCCCCACTGTTGGTGAGGCATTTGCTCGCATTCGACGAGCTGCTCCTCGTACTTCTGGGTTAGAACATTCAACCTCATCTGCCCTTGTTGCCCCTGGACATTCTGGTAATCGCAATCCCTCCCATAATCGTGGAAGCACTTCTGAACAGGGTAGTCGTCGTGGTACCAAGAAGTGTACTCATTGTGGTGCAACCAACCACGATATTGATTTTTGTTGGAAGTTGCATGGTAAGCCATCTTGGGCTAATCAAGCTACTCTTGAGGGAGAGTCATCCACTCCTACTCCTACTCAAATTACTATGTCCAAGACTGAGTATGATTCTCTGATTCAAAGAGCCACTGTATCTCCTACTCCTACTGCAACTCATGTCACCACAGGTAACACATTTCTTCATTCATCTTCTCATAGCACTCCTTGGATTCTTGACTCTGGAGCATCTGATCATATGACGAGTAATTTGTCTCTTTTAACTGACGTTGGTATCCCTTCTGTTAAAACTTATGTTACTATTGCCGATGGTACTAAAATTTTGGTTCAAGGCATTGGCATATATTGCTCATCTGGTCTTAGTTTCCCTTCTGTTCTATATTTGCCTCAATTTCCATTTAATCTTCTTTCCATTTATAAATTATCTCATACTCACCAATACTTTATTTCTTTCTTTTTCTCTTATTGTAAATTTCAGGATCTCAAGACGAAAGAGATGATTGGTGGGGGGTATGAGAAGAATGGACTGTATTATCTTCAGGAGCATCAGCAGTCATTCAACCATTCTCTTTGCATTCCACTATTACACCTTATCAGTGGCACTGTCGCCTTGGGCACCCATCCCCAGCCAACCTTCGCAAGCTTGTTCCTGATTTATCCAGCTTTTTTCCTTTCAATTGTGAAACATGTAAATTCAGTAAACACCGTAGGGTTTCTTTTCCTTTACGGAATGAGCCACCATGTGTCACTCCTTTTGCTTTAGTCATTCTGATATTTGGGGACCTTCGCGAACTACAAATTTGTGTGGTGCTCGCTATTTTGTCACATTTATTGATGATTTTTCTCGTTTAACCTGGGTGTATCTCCTCAAGGACAGATCTCAACTATTTCCTGTCTTTACCCTTTTTCATGCTATGATTGTCAACCAGTTTAATGCTAAATTGCGTATTTTACGGATTGATAATGCCCAAGAGTATCTCTCACCAATTTCGCCAATTTAATGAAATTCACGGTATTATTCATCAAACAGCTTGTGTTATTACCCCTCAACAAAATGGGGTTGCAGAACGGAAGAATGGACCTCTTTTAGCCGTTACTCGTGCTCTTATGTTTCATATGAATGTCCCCAAACATTTCTGGGGATATGCCGTTCTTACCGCAAATTATCTCATAAATCGTACCCCTTCTCGAATTTTGCATGACACTATTCCTTATCAAGTCATGTTTCCTGATAAAGATCTCTATATTCTTTCTTCCAAAACCTTTGGGTGTGTCCTTAGTTTATAATCTTTCTCCAGGTCGTGATAAACTGGATCCATGCTCTTACAAATGCATTTTTCTTGGCTACTCGTTGACCCCAAAAGGATATAAATGCTATAGTCCCTCATTACGAAAACCCTTTGTAAATGCCGATGTAACCTTTTTTGAAAATATCCCATATTATTCCCTTGAGGGTTCTCAACTAATACAACCCTTGCTGGATTCCCCATGCCTTCTTGAGATTGCTCCTTTATCAGTAGCACATGGTCTTCTAAAGACTACTATTCGACCTCCTGTTACAAGGGTGTATGTCCGACGCTCATCTGCTGATGCTCCTCCTGTTGCGCCTGTAGATCCAGCTTCTGTACCCACACCATCTTCTCCAACATCTCCGGATCCAACTCTCGCATTTCGTATTGCTTATCGTAAAGGTATTCGGTCCTGCACTTCTCATCCTATCTCACAATTTGTATCTTATGAACATTTATCTCCATCCTTTCGTGCTTCCTCTGTGTCTTTGTTTTCTGTTTCTGTTCCTAAATCTTATCAGGAAGCTATTTCTCATCCTGGACGGCGTTCTGCTATGGAAGAAGAGATGCATGCTCTGTCCTTGAATCATACTTGAGATCTTGTTCCCAAACCTCCCGGAGCTCATATTGTGGGTTGTCGCTGGGTGTTTTCTGTCAAACACAACCCTGGTGGTACTCTTGAACGTCTGAAAGCACGTCTTGTGGCCAAAGGTTTTACTCAAACATATGAGCTTGATTACACTGAGACATTTTCTCTGGTGGCCAAACTCAACTCGGTCCGCATTATTATATCTCTTGCAGCCAACCTTGATTGGCCTCTCCATCAGTTTGATGTCAAGAATGCCTTTTTTCATGTGGACCTTTCAGAGACAGTCTATATGACTCAACCTCCCGGTTTTGAGTCTAAGGGGGAGTGTGTGTGTGTCATCTTCGCAAATCTATTTATGGCTTCAAACAATCTCCTCGAGCTTGGTTCAGTAAATTTAGTAGCACTGTCGTGTCTCATGGTATGACTCGAAGTCAAGCTGATCATTCAGTATTTTTTAAACAAACCACTTGGGGTATTGTCATTCTTGTAGTATATGTGGATGATATTGTGATCACTGGAAGTGACAACATTGGGATTCAAACATTAATTCGTCATCTGTGTTCCAGTTTTCTCACTAAGGATCTTGGCAAACTTTGGTACTTTCTTGGCATAGAGGTTGCCCGTTCTAAAGCAGGCATCAGTTTATCACAAAAGAAATACACTCTTGATCTTTTGAAAGACACATGTTATCTTGGCTTTAAACCTGTATCGACTCCCATGGAGACCAATGTTAAACTCTTGCCTGAAGATGGAGAATTATTTGATAATCCTGAAATGTATCGGAGACTTGTGGGTAAACTTATTTATCTCACTATCACTCGGCCCGATATTTCCTATGCTGTCAGTATTGTCAGCCAATTTATGAGTTGTCCTCGGGTACCCCATATGGATGCTGTTTTTGTATCTTGAAGTATCTTAAAAATGCCTCGGGATGTGGGCTTCTCTACAAAGCATCTGGTCATCTCCGTATCGAAGGATATACCGATGCTGACTGGGCTGGATCTCCTTCTGATCGTCGTTCTACCACAGGATATTGCATCTTTATAGGTGGAAATCTTGTCACATGGAAAAACAAGAAACAATTAGTTGTAGCAAGGTCGAGTGCTGAAGCTGAGTATAGAGCCATGACTCATACCACTGGTGAATTAACTTGGACGCATACCCTTCTACTTGAGTTCAGGATTCCGGTTCATGGTCCCACTCCATTATATTGTGATAATCAAGCAGCTATCCATATCGCGAATAATCCTGTCTTCCACGAAAGGACCAAACACATTGAAGTTGATTATCATTTTATTCGATCCAAAATAGAGTCCAAAGAAATCTACACACTGTTTGTTCCTTCAGGCTCTCAACTTGCTGACATCTTCACGAAGGCTCTTCCTAAAGCTTCTATCGACTCTATTTGTGGCAAGCTTGAAGTATACGATGTATACGCTCCAACTTGATGGGGAGTATTGGAAAGAAAATAAATATATTGTATAAATATAAATTGATTGATTGTAATTGATTAGGTAGATTGTAGAATAGGAAGGTTGTATATTAATTGATTAGGTAGATTATAAAATAGGAAGGTTGAATATTTTCCCTTTATTCTCGTTTCCTAAAATGATCCTGTAAAAAGTCTATTTATATTGCCTCCTTGGAGAAGAATATATATCGAAAATTCATTCTTCAACATCTTTGTCACAAACTATTTCTTCTGTTCCATTTGAATTGGTCCATATGGATGTGTGGGGACCTTCTCCTATTCCTTCTAACAAAGGCTATACATATTACTTGCTAGTTGTTGATGATTGTACTAGATACACCTGGTTGTTTTCCTTGCATTATAAGTCAGAAGTTAAATATGCTATTTCTGATGTTAAAACATATGTTTCCACACAATTTCATGCTGAAGTTCAGAATGTTAGATCAGACAATGGTGGTGAGTTTATTAATCATTATTTGTTACATTTGTTTCTTTTTAGTGGTATTGTTCAACAAACCACTTGTCCTCATATACCTCAACAAAATGGAACTGTTGAGAAAAAACACAGACATCTAATTGAAACTAGTGTTGCTCTCTTACTTCAAGTAACTCTGCCTACTGCATTTTGGTTGGAAGCTTTGTTTACTGCAGTGTATCTTGCTAATAGACTTCCTCATTCCACCTTGAACTTTCAAGTTTCTTATACAATGCTATTCAAACACAGTCCTGATTACACATTTTTAAAACCTTCTGGCTGTTTGTGCTATCCTTGGTTACAACCATACATGCAAAATAAACTTTCTCCTAAGTCTGTACCATGTGTTTTTATTGGCTATTGTCCAGCCACTGAAGGGTATAGATGTTATCATCCTCCTACTAAAAAAGTGTTTGTTTCCAGACATGTCAAGTTTCATGAAATGGAATTTCCTTTTCCTTAGCTTTCATCTTGTTATAAGAAGCATGAAAATGAATCTGTAACCTCATTTAAGATTCCTTTGACAACATTTGTGTTCAAACACCTTTCACAAATACTTCTTCTGTGACAAACTCATCACCAGGGTCAAAGTCCACCAAATTCTGTCATGTTCCTTGTTCTAATTCACCATGGTTGTTCCTAAGATCTATGTGTTACTCTTCCGATAAAGGGTGTCTGTATTTTCGGTGATTCCAACGTTATTTTTTAGGATCACACCTGTCATTCTAGTGTCTGTTATGTTGGTAGTTATGTCGGTTATGTGCTTAAGGTGTTTCTGTTATGGAGTTGTGATAGATATATGATTCTTATTGTGCTCCTCTTATTTAAATGAACAGAGTTATTATGGAGCATGAACGTCAGCATATTGAAGGTGAGGTGCCATCAGCCTCAGGTGGGCAAAGACAGGAAATGCATGAAGAGCCAATTAGGACAGAGGAAGAAAGAATTAATCCTATTAGGCAGCTTCAAGAAGCTGTTATTAGAATGGCAGAGACGCAAGCAAGGTATTTCGAGAGATTGCCACTTGCACGAGTTCAGATATAAAGGCCAGTGATTGATACGTATATCTTATATAAGAATTTCAAGGCAATGGAACCGCATACTTTCACTGGAACCAAAGGGGAAGATGATGTGGAAAACTGGATGAAGATGATAAAGCAAATTTTTGAGATTATGGAAGTGACAGATGTCAACAGGCTAAGATTAGCTACTTTTATGCTAACCGAGGAGGCTTATTATTGTTGGAAATCTACACAGAGTGTTGACTGCCGTGCCATCTAGGGCAAATGTAGGGGTCAGCTGGACTGATTTTGAGGAAGCATTCAATGAGAAATATTTCTCTCAATATTATCAAAGTGAGACCATGGAGGAATTTATGTTATTGGTGCAGGGCACTATGACTATAGAAGAGTATATAGCAAAATTCACAGTTTTATCTCGTTTTGCGACGTTCCTGGTTACAACAGAAAAGACTACGTGTGAGAAATTTCAAATGGGGTTGAATTCTCAGATTCAGCCTCGTATTGCATTATTCGAGGAAGAAAATTTTTAATAGTTGATCAGCAAAACAAAGATAGCTGAGCAGGAGGTTGGAAAAGCGGATAGTAGAAGAGAACAATTTAGGAAGCTTCAGGTTGACAAATACCAACGGAAAGGCTCTAGTAGTAAGTCTATTGACTGGGATAGACAAAGTTCTCAACATTATCGGGGTCCATCTCAATCTGTTGGACATTTTTCTAGAGGAGGTCAGAGTTTTAATGGCTCTAGATATGGGGAGTCTGAGCAACGACAACAACAGAGTTATCAAGATAAGGGATCTTCAGGATCTCAAACATCAGAGGTGATATGTTTTAGATACATCTAGAGAGGACATTATGCCAAAGATTGTTTAGCGGCCATTGAGGAATTACCAAAATGTTTCAACTGCGGTCAATCTGGTCATATGAAGTGGGTATTTCACGTCTCGGAATTTCAAATCATATTTTTTTGAAATAGAAAATAGGACAACAAGGACAAGTAAAGATAAACTACTACCCAATCCAAAAGTGCAGAAGAAAAAGGGGAAAGGGAAAATGTCACACACACAAGCAACTAATGGGTTTAAGTTTACAAGTCCAACAAATATTATAGTCCCGGGTATATGAATTTAAATTTAAAAGACTGAAATAAATAAAACAAGGATACCCAAAGAGTGACATCCAATGCTCTGAGTTCTAAGCTAGACGGACGGGTCGGTACCTAAAAATAGAGAGTTACGCAATAGCCTAGTAGAGAAAACCTACATCCAAATATTTCCTAAGTTGGGACAAAAGATGCGAGTGCGAGAATTAAAGACGTGTGCATGCGATGAGGACCATTTTCGTAGTTCAAAAACATTTTCCAACTTCCTTTCCAAATCAAGTTCCAAGACTTATTGATTTTCTTTTCAAAATACTTAACTTGACGAAATCAAGGAGAAGTATATCTTTCAAAATGCTCAACTTGACGAAATCAAGGAGAGGTCTATCTTTCAAAATCTCATCTTAACCTTAACGAAATCAAGAGATGCATAAACAACTTTATTAAGAATTTGTTAAGTTTCGGCTTGCTCCGCACTAGTCGCCTGCCAGCTTCTAACCATAAGTTCCTCAGAATTCTCCTACCTTAGGAAGGGCTCTAGTCTAGGAAGCACAAACACGCCTCCGGGGTCACCGTACGCGTGTCGGACACGCTGGGGACACGACAAAATACGTATGGGACACGCCATTTGGCGTGTCCTATAATTTATTATTTAATTTTGGAGTAGGACACGCTGGGGACACGCTGGGGACACGCTGGGGACACACCAGAGACCAAAAAATATTTTTTAAAATAATTTTTGGGGTAATTTTGTACTAACTTATATGTTTTGGGTTTAAAGGTCATATATTATAATATATTTAGTAAAACAAATATACCCCTCTCTCAATCGATTAGAATGTCCCTCTCTCTCCCAAACACGCCTCTCGCTCTCTCCTCTTGCTTTCTCTTCTCTCGCTCTCTCGATCGTATTTTGTTGGAGTGCATGTTCATCACATGCTGTTTTAGATGTTGCTTTAAAAATTTTTGAAGTGCTGTGAAAAATTTCTAAAGCACTGTGTGATGACGAATGATTAGAAGTTAAAAATTCAAGTGTTCTTGTTCTATTTTGGTTTCATATGTAATAGTAGCTTTAGTTGTGTTATTGTTTCTGTTTTTTTCCTTCAGGTAAATATGTGTCTAAAATATGACTTTTTCTAACAGTATTATATCTTTGCTTATGTTGATGCTCTGGGGTATCAATTGTTCGTTCGTTAAATTAATGTAGTTATTAAAAATACATTTTCTATATAAATATTAAAAAAAATTGCCGTATCCCCGCCATGTCCGTGTCTCCATTTTTCTGAAAAATCTATCCCGTATTTGTGTCCGTGTCCGTGCTTTATAGGCTCCAGTGGATCACCATTGCGCAATGTAGTAAGTGTGTCGCCACTCATGGAACGAAATTCCCGTATGATAATATAGCCAACTCAACTTATCCTTTAATAGAAATATTATTCCATTGGTTCATTAATTTTCAAAGATTAGGGCATCCATACCTCCTAATAACCATCAATGACCAAAATATGATTTCCTCAAAATCGATTTCCAATTTCTTAAATTAAAGAGTCCATGGAATCATAGGACCATTTTCCAACAACCAATTTCAGTGTCCAACCATTTAATTTCAAAAATCCCAAATGGCCCGAACCAGGGTTTTATAAAAATTAGGGGTTTTGCAACTTGACCAAGGGATCTTGAAATTAACATGGTAGGGAGTCTATTAAGACCCTTAGGAGCCTAAGCCCTCAATCAATTTGGGGATAAATCAACTCTACAACACTAACTACGAAAAAGATCCTAAATCTATTAAATCTAGAGAGGGAGAAAGTAAGCAAACCAACAGGAGAGATAGAAGGGGTAAGAAACTCTACCTTGAATGAGCAACGCTTACTAACCCTTGGTGAGGGAATCTTCGATGATGGGCGAGCTTTGCACGTGATTGGAGAGAACAAGGCGGCCTCTACAACTTTAGACCTTGAGATTTCTTCAAACTCCAAGTCAAACTCTTGGAATCTTAGAGAGAATGGAGAGCTTTTTGGTGGCTTAGAAGATGGATGGAAGAGAGAGAGAGAGAGAGAGCACTGCAGTAAAAATGAGGGTTTTAGACCTAAGAGATGTATTTATATCGCGGCCTAAAGACCAAAATACCCCCCACCTAAATCTCCCGAACAATAGGAATTTAAACCCTGCATTACCGGTAATACGGATTTGTATTTCCGATAATGCGGGTCTCTGTCCCTTCCTCCTCCCTTCCTTCTTCCTTCTTCCTTCTTCCTTCTTCCTTCTTCCTTCTTTCTCTCGCGACCCCCGAACTCCCGCAACCAATTCCCGCAAAATCCCCCCGAACTCCCGGTAGTTGGGGGCTTTGTCGCGCAGTTCCTGGACTCCCTTCTGAACTCCCGCAAGCTCTCCTCCTCTTCTACCGGGAGTTGGAGGCTTCTCCTCCCGAACTCCTGCACGGACTCCCGCTAACGCCAGTCCTTCTCCCGGTAGTCCAGACCTCTGTTCTTCTCCTCGTCTCTTCTTCTTCTCCTACTCTTCTTCTTCTCCTACTCTTCTTCCTCTTCCAGAAGTTGGGGCCTTGCCCACCTCCCTTCTTCCGGGAGTTGGGGAAGGTGCCAAAGGGGAAATAGTCCAGGAATTTTTTTCTGGGCCTAAATTCTTCGTCCGAACTCCGATTTGAACGATTCAAGTTGCGTTGGATTCGCAATTGAATTCTCTACGATATTCTAGGATCAACCACATCCACAAACAAGAGATGATTTTGAGATTAAAAATCAATCAAAATTCAAGGAATAGAATTAAAATTCTAAATTCGATTTAATAAATTCTCAACCGTTATATCTCATATCCCTTAAAAGATTTTCGTCCTCAAAATTAACATAAAGTAGAGGCAAAAGGGAGACAACCACCAAGGAGGATTACAACAAGATACGTTACAATAGAGGAGAAATACAATCAAGATAGATACGAGGGAAGAGAAATACAACGAAATTAAAATGAATTCTGGTATTTCACCCTCATTCTATTTTATCTTTCCCAAATGGCTTCTTTAATGCTATGATTAGACCACAAAACCTTCAATAAGGGAATGATTTTGCCTCCTAAAACTTGTTCCAGAGAATCAAGAACAAGGATGTGTCGCTCTTCATACGATACATCGGCCTCTGACTCCACATTATCCCAATTGACCACATGTGAGGGATCCGGTTCGTACTTATGCAACACCGAAACATGGAAATCATCATGGACATTAGAAACATTGGCCGACAATGCCAATCGATATGTCACTTCACCAATTTTCACGATGGCGCCAAAAGGACCAATAACGAAGACAAAATCCTTACAACTCGAGATATCAACATGAATGAGCAAGGAACTCGTGGTTCCGAAGAGGGGTATCAATCTACGAATGAGTTCAACAAGGTGAACATACCAGGGAGGATCCAAATCTCACATTGCCATACGCACTCCCGCAACGACCACTTGCAAAAGCAGTCAAAGGTGCAATGAATTCGAGGAAAAATGAAAGGAGAAGGATAACTAACTCAATCCCAATCTCCAGCCGCAACCAATCAACAAAGGTATCCACGAGGAGGGATATGATAGGGCCACGTGAACAGTCACCGAGAAATGCCAAACTAAGAAAAAGAACCCACCGAAAGGAAGAAGACACCATGCTTCTGCTGCATTTCACCACATCTAACCATTCACATAGACGAAGATCTTGACAAAGAAGGGGATGTTCCAAAGACCATGCCCCCGTAATACCACAAAGGAATCAGTACCACCCAAACATTTACTTACCAACACTCCAAAAATCTGAAACTTGAACTTCAACAATACAAGCCTATACGACATGGACACGCCGATACGATACGGACACGCCGACGGAACCATAACCACCAACTCGAAACTGAGATGAAACATCAAAATCAGTGTGTCACCAAGGACCAGAATCAAGAGACCAACACACTTAAGGTCCACTACTAGGCCTAACAAGAGACACAATTCCACAAATTCCCACCAAAGTTTCACACTACCCCATAAACTCTGAGACGTACACACAAATGACTATAGAACTCAAGATCAATCTCACACTAACACCCTTCAACCAACGATACTCAAGAAAGACATCAATTCTCACATACAACCAAACCCACACACATACCTAGTGTGATACCAGAATGACTCATGGAAGTTTGTTTTGAGATGCACTGGCCAGCCACCTTCTCAAATCAATCCTTTCTAGTTCTTCCTACACCACTTGACACAGACTACGCATACACTCTGTCATGCCAAGCAACACTATAGATCTATGTCGGTGCAGTCGACCCAATGAGACACACACTCTACCCGAAACTCTCAACACAACTACACAAGACGAACAACACTTCACCTCACCAATCATTCCACAATACCAATACTCACCAGCCCACATACCGACAATACCACTTACTCCCGCAAGCATAATATCAAGAAGAGACATTCTCCCTACATCAGAGGTGTTCAAACACCCGAGGAGCAAGGCCATAAGAGAAGAGTGAAGACAGTAAATCCAATTCGTAGAACAATTTCGCAAGAAAGAATGTCCACAAGGAATCAATGCGTATAAACGAAACAAGAGTATGATTGGAAGATGGGGAAGTCCATAGGATCACACCATCACCTCCCATGACATGAAATGATGACAATGGGCAACTCCTCCATGTCAACACTCATTAGAAGGGAGCCAAACGTCTAGTGTGTGGTCTTGCAACTTCAAGAAGGCAAATACACGAGAGGAGTAGGTAGATCGCAACATACAAGGCGAAGAACAGACTATAGATTCACCGAATGCCACAAGTTTCGGTACTTCTACGAATTACCCCTAATGATACAACGACGAATAGGAATGATATAAAAATCTTGGTAAGAATAAGTCAAGAATTTCCCAAAGCGATAAGCTTCACCCACCGGTGCCAACCACCATCGATGAAATACGAGAAGGTCAAGAATGTGATAATTACATCAAAGAGTAGTCACCTCATACATCGCCAAAGAATCAGGTATCCTAACACCAATTAGGATAAGGCATGAGCGCATATCCTCAACGCTTCAACCAAAGATGGGTTGATACTATCGACCATTCACACAAACCCACAGAGAATGAAGAAGAGGAACGATTGAAGGGTGAACAACACTCACCCATCCATGTCACCCATGGGCATACCAAGAATAGGTATACCGAAGGTAGCATGAAACCAGGGCACCACACAACCTACGCGATCAAGGATAAGGAAAGAGCGCCCTAACTATGCCGAGAAGCACATTCTCGCAACCATACGCCAAAGTTAAGGAGTCGCCACAACTCCAAATCAAAATCGCGACTACAGACTCAAGGTTCACACTACGCCTCCTCCTCAAATAATCTTCTAAGAGACCCTCATGCACTCCAATGTGCCAATAACCCAACATCCTTGAACCAAATACCCACTCTCAATGACTAACTCGGACCCAAAACATGAACAACCAAAACGGAATCCATATTTCGGGTCAATCACTCCAATCACTGCTCGCACTCAAATCTCTAAGTCACCAAGTGACATCAACCTTACCTTCACCGAAATCTCAAACCACCACCAACAAAGTTTAACAAGTTCCCTCATTACTTATTATCAAGTTAGACGCTTCGATAATGCACACGGTCATCATCCTAACTCATCGTCAAAGTTCTAACTAACCTCATCACATCCATTTACAAAGGGTCATCCAAACACCCATGATGACCTAAGCACCACAAGTCAAGGGAAATGGGAAACTAAGTCCCACTTCCACAATTCAAATGATCACACTTTCCAAGAAGACATAATACCAACGGAGCAGCAAGACGGGTTAGACACATGTCTAAGCCCCAAATCATTCAACAAGACTCAATTCATAACGATGACACACTATCACTTGTACCTTCACTACGACAACTCTAATTGCCTCGAGTTACTAACTAGACTCTTTCTCATCCTCGAAATACAACTCAAACCATAAAGGAAATGCTTAAACTTCTCTCGTCGACCTCATTCAACCAAAAAATTTCTAACATCACCAATTACTACATCTATCATCACTCCCAAAGACATCGAATTTTCTTCATTCACTTCGACTATGTCCTCACATGATTCTTCAATCCCAAATAATTTGATTAAGAGGGTAAGCCATAGAGGTTTGCCAAAGAAACCTCAAACAACTCCAAACTATACTTTAAAGACAACTCTAGCTCCTGAATAAGGGTAGGGTACTACTATCGTCAAACACATCTCAACGTACCAACTAGATTGGCAGAATCACAAGAGAGACCTAACAACTGGAGCACCACAGAAGCATAGCTTTCGACCACAACTTCGCGATCCACGTTCCGAATCGTGCGTTCCCAAACGCGAATCATTTACGTATCGGATCACCATTTTTCGCGTTCCAAATTTTTTCCCTCTTTTTTCATTTTGGCCCTTCGTAAACAGTGCTTGCAACCTTTCACATGACAAAGAAAACAATAACTTTTTCTACTTATCTACTAAAAAATGATTTTCCTTATTTACTACTTATATACTTACAAAATAGTTATTATAATAATCAATTGACGATCCGAAGAAGCCTACCCCTACCGTACCGGATTCTGGAGGGGCCGCGATCTGTGTTCCCGTTCCCGTTCCTCGTACCGCAGCGATCCGCGTTCCAGGTAACCTTGCACCCACTAGCCTCTCTAACCCAATTTAGCCTAACATTCAACACAAATCCCGACACCACTAGAAGGAACTAATCCAAGCCCAATGGCTAAACACGTGGTTGGACATATTCGGGAAAGGAATCAACCTAAGGAAGAGTGAGTGCCACTAAGGCTATCGAGTGATTCACATCTCGGGATAACGGGGCAAGAATCAAGCCTCTAGCGCTAAACAAGATCAACTTTCGCTTTACCGAATAGGAGACAGTCGAGAATCCATCATCGATAGAGGTACATACTGGTTTCCATAGCGAGGGCAAACCAAAGAATCTCCTAGGATTTACTTCTCGTACTTACAAGGAAAAAAAATCAGGATTCATCAACAGGACTTCACGATAGATTCACATCCTCAGCAAGGAGGGCAAGAACCAAGTAGGTTAACCGTGTGATCACAAACAAAGATTCACCTCTTGAAAACAAGGCAAGAATCGAACATCAACGATAGGAAGGGAGATCACGACTCATGACAAGGGCACCAAGATCGCTTACGGTATCAATGCCATGGGTCCACATAAAGATTGTAAGGTATTTACTAGAGAGCATCCGACCAAACAGTCACAAACAAAGGTCCACTTCTTGGAATTAAGGCAAGGGTTAACTGAGAGGAAAGACCAACGGAAGACGTTGAAATCACGGGTCCACATCTCAACATGAGGCAAGGATAGGTCTAACACAACCACACACACAGGACCGAGAGATCCACTTCTCAAGAATGAGGCAAGGATACACTAAACATCATCTACATGAGTTAGACTCACGGAAATAGCAAGACCAAGACAAGGGTCCACTAGGGAATAGACATCACCCTAGGTCATACCACTAAGAATTTAAAGAGTGATCCCACCTAGTTAATTCTTATAAAAATACAAGGGTCTTATGCAATGTATACACACTCCAAGCACACTACATGAATGCAAATTTTCAAAAGCAATGCATCCATTGATACCAAATGTCTCCCCAAAGGCCTATGTTTTCGAACGAAAGCTCTGATACTAAGTTGTCACGTCCCAGAATTTCAAATCATATATTTTTTTTGAAATAGAAAATAGGACAATAAGGACAAGTAGAGATAAACTGCTACCCAATTCAAAAGTGCTAAAGAAAAAGGGGAAAGGGGAAATGTCACACACACAAGCAACTAATGAGTTTAAGTTTACAAGTCTAACAAATATTACAGTCCCGGGTGCATGAATTTAAATTTAAAAGACTGAAATAAATAAAACAAGGATACCCAAAGAGTGGCATCCAATGCTCCGAGTTCTAAGCTAGACGGCCGGGTCGGTATCTAAAAATAGAGAGTTAGACAATATCCTAGTAGAAAAAACCTACATCCAAATATTTCCCAAGTTGGGACAAAAGATGCGAGTGCGAGAATTAAAGACGTGTGCATGCGATGAGGACCATTTTCGTAGTTCAAAAACATTTTCGAACTTCCTTTCCAAATCAAGTTCCAAGACTTTTTCTTTTCAAAATGCTCAACTTGACGAACTTGACGAAATCAGGGAGATATATATCTTTCAAAATGCTCAACTTGACGAAATCAAGGAGAGGTTTATCTTTCAAAATCTCATCTCAACCTTAACGAAATCAAGAGAGGCATAAACAACTTTATTAAGAATTTGTTAAGTTTCGGCTTGTTCCGCGCTAGTCGTCTGCTAGCTTCTAACCGTAAGTTCCTCAGAATTCTCCTACCTTAGGAAAGGCTCCAGTGGACCTCCATTGCGCAATGTAGTGAGTGTGTCGCCACTCAGGGAACGAAATTCTGGTATGATAATATAGCCAACTGAACTTATCCTTTAATAGAAACATTATTCCATTGGTTCATTAATTTTCAAGGATTAGGGCATTCATACCTCCTAATCACCATTAATGACCAAAATATGATTTTCTCAAAATCGATTTCCAATTTCTTAAATTAAATAGTCCATGGAATCATAGGACCATTTTCCAACAACCAATTTCAGTGTCCAACCATTTAATTTCAAAAACCCCAAATGGCCCGAACCAGGGTTTTATAAACATTAGGGGTTTTGCAACTTCACCAAGGGATCTTGAAATTAACATGGTAGGGAGTCTATTAAGACCCTTAGGAGCCTAAGCCCTCAATCAATTTGGGGATAAATCAACTCTACAACACTAACTACGAAAAAGATCATAAATCTATTAAATCTAGAGAGGGAGAAAGTAAGCAAACCAACAGGAGAGATAGAAGGGGTAAGAAACTCTACCTTGAATGAGCAACACTTACTAACCCTTGGTGAGGGAATCTTCGAAGATGAGCGAGCTTTGCACGTCAATGGAGAGAGCAAGGTGGCCTCTACAACTTTAGACCTTGAGATTTCTTCAAACTCCAAGCCAAACTCTTGGAATCTTAGAGAGAAGGGAGAGCTTTTTGGTGTCTTAGAAGATGGACGGAAGAGAGAGAGAGAGAGAGAGAGAGAGAGAGTACTACAGTAAAAATGAGAGTTTTAGACCTAAGGAATATATTTATATCGCGTCCCAAAGACCAAAATACCCCACCTAAATCTCCCGAATAGTAGGAATTTAAACCCTGCATTACCGGTAATACAGGTTTGTATTCCCGGTAATGCGAGTCTCTGTCCCTTCCTCCTCCCTTCATTCTCCCGCGACCCCCGGACTCCCGCAACGAATTCCTGCAAATGCCCCCTGAACTCCCGGTAGTTGGGGGCTCTGTCGCGCAGTCCCTGGACTCCCTTCTGAACTCCTGCAACCTCTCCTCCTCTTCTACATGGAGTTGGAGGCTTCTCCTCCCGGACTCCCGCACGGACTCCCGCTAACGCCAGGCCTTCTCCTGGTAGTCCAGACCTCTGTTCTTCTCCTCGTCTCTTCTTCTTCTCCTACTCTCGCTGGACTCTCGCAATTCCAGCCTCCTTTACCGGGAGTTGGGGTTGGCCTTTTAACTCTCTTCTTCCTCTTCCGGAAGTTGGGACCTTGCCCACCTCCCTTCTTCCGGGAGTTGGGGAAGGTGCCAAAGGGGAAATGGCCAAGGAATTTTCTTCTGGGCCTAGATTCTTCGTCCGAACTCCGATTTGAACGATTCAAGTTGCGTTAGATTCATAATTGAATTCTCTACGGCATTCTAGGATCAACCACATCCACAAACAAGAGATGATTTTGAGATTAAAAATCAATCAAAATCCAAGAAATAGAATTAAAATTCTAAATTCGATTTAATAAATTCTCAACCGTTACAGGGTATGTCTGCAGAAGACATTAGGGACTACATTCCTACTAGAGGCAGGGGTGCGGCCCATAAATCCCAAGTCAGAGGTTAGGGTTCCTTCACAACCTTGGATCAGAAGTGTATTGGAAATAAATAATCTAGTATGATGTAATGAAATAGTGAACTATATGAGAATCAGTTGTACTTAGAATTGTAATATCTAAGGGGAAGTAGATGTAAAGGGAGTTGAAGTTGACTGTAAAAGAAATAAAATGACCGATATGCTTTAAATAAGAGATTTCTTGAGATGGATCACTATTATCAATTCTTAAAGGAAGCTAAAATGCGAATTAGTTGAATATGATTAAATTATAGGAGTTTGGGATTCAGACATATGACAGTGTATAGATTTGGCGTGAGTTGGTATTTTGCCCACATTTATTTGGTCTTAACACGTAAATATTTGGTGTGCGTACATTCTTTGGATTTATGGTATATAATTGACATATGCGGATTGATTTTAGAAGAGCGACCGACCGACGCGTCTCAAATCAAACCACTATTATTCAGTTATCATATCAGGGTGTGAGTTAGGTTTTATGTGCATAGGTGTGTTGTGATATATGGGTATAAGTGGCGGCTCAATGACCCAAGATTTTTGTCCAAGATTTTGGCCAATGCCTCAATCTAGCTGCTTCTGGGTCCCACTGTGATGATCCAAACCGTTAATAATTTTTAAATCGATAACATATAACACTCTACAAAAATCCAGCTCAATCGAATATCGGTAAGTGCTTGATCCAAATAGTTCCACAAAAAACTGATATAAACTGGTGTTATACGGAACTGTTTGGATCAAGCACTTACCGATATCCGATTGAGATGAATTTTTGCAAGGTGTTATATTTTATTGATTCTAACATTGGATCATCACAGTGGGACCCAAAAGTAGTTCGATTGAGGCATTGGTCAAAATCTTGGGCAAAAATCTTAGGCCATTGAGTTGTGCCCTATATATGCATCTCGATATTAAAATGGATGTATGTGTACGGGTGTATACGTATATGGTGTTGTATGCATAGGTGTGTAATGGTATATGAGTAGTGGATTGACTTACTATGTATGTATATACATCGAGATATTAATAGGAATGTGTGTATAGGTGTATACGTATATGGTATTGTATGAGGGAAATAGTATGGATTGTGATCCATACATATATGATAATTTGTGGTACGTACGGGGATAATAAATATTAGAAGGTGATATTGCATCTTCAGGAATTAGCACAAGAAAATTTTGGGGACGAAATTCTTTTAAGTAGGGGGAGAGTTGTGAGACCTGAACATTCAAACCTTGAATTATCCTAATTAATTTTGGTTAGCAAGAGAATAATTGATGTTTAAATCTAAGAATTTTAGATTAATTGAAATTGTCAAAACTTGGAGGCTCAATTTAAAATTTTAGAAGAAAAGAATTAAGAAAGAAGGGTTACAAATGCCATTAATATAATTTGAAGCTCTAATTGGAAGAGTTATTTTTAAAGGGAATGAATTGCAATTGAACCTTGAATCATGCAATCAGTAATACGTGGCTGATACCCCTTAATCTAGTAAAATAAATGAGGATGAGGATGACACTAACGGATTGAAGTCAATCAATACAGTAACTAAAACAGAGAGAGAGAGAGAGAATTGCGAGGCAGAGGAGAGAAGAGGGAAATGAGTTTAAGACAAGGAAGAGATCAGGCAGGCGACAGACTGCAGTGGTAGCAGCGAGGGCGACCAGGAAGAGGTGCGAGAAGCTGCGGCATCTGGAGGAGGTGGAACTGTTACGGTGGTTCGGGGGTAGCAATGATGGTAATCTGAGCAGAGGTAATCTCCAATTTATAATGTTAATGTATTTCAAAATTTGTATAATGTGGAAGGATTTTTCGCATCGATTAAATATGGGTATAGTAGAAAATTCAGAAGGAAATCTCTCGAATTGAAACCTAGAAGAGCACTGGTGGAAATTCAGTCAGGATAGCTGGGTCAGAGACCCTGGTTACCGGTAACCTGTTCATGTTTTTAGAAGAAGAAGAGCTCCGGTTACCGGCAACCTCATTGAGTTTGTCATCGATAACCTGTGACCAGTTATTGGTAGCCTCTTCATTTTTTAAGAAGAAGAAGAGCTCCGGTTATCGGCAACCTCATTGTCGATAACCTATCCAGACTGGATTATCGGTAACATGTCTATCGTATTAAAAAAAAGAATGTTCTAGTTATCAATAACCAGACTTAACATGTTATCGGTAACCAAGCGTTCGGAGGCGTATTTTTGGAAAAAAATAACGTTTGATTTACTGAAATTATTGAGGATTAAATTGAGAATATCGATTATGGGAGTTACAGAAAAATATTTTAAAAAATGATTATCATGGATTATGTGAATGAATGATTAATTATAAAGAATTTATTTAATTAAAGATTTACTTAAGGATTAATAAGGATTTATCCAATTGGAGAATCTAAGAATTATTTATAGAATGTGGAAATAGTTGGAATAAGGAATGTTTTTTTTGAAAGGCAAAAGATATTATATATATATATATATGTGAAGATAAATATACATGAACAACAATACCAACTGGGCACAACCGCCAGCAAAAACCGCCATACACCACCTTCCACTCCACGTCACAAGGCAACAACAGCCGAAACAAAACCGCTGCAACCCTCCTACAATCTAACCACCACTATCAGTACCCCACTCTATACAATACTAGCCCCACTGCTACAGCCGACACTAACCATTCAAATAGGGACAGATGCCTCGTCCTGATTCACCCTCTGTCGCTCGTCAGCAAGCTGTTTAAGAACAGATAACCTTGTGATCATGCACTCATCTTTCTGAGAAAAATCCACATCCATCTTTTTGGCCACTTGAATCGTGTCAATAACTATTCGACAGACTTTTCTCATAAACACAGCTTGATCAAAACCCAACTCTGGGACAACTAACTGCGATTTGGGAATGGAGACCTCATTGATACCATCACAACCGGACAATATGGGAGAAAAACCTGCAGTAGACTCACCTTTTACACCAGGGACCACAACTGAAGAAGAACAAACTCGCAACTCATTCTGATCCACAGAGCGGCCATAGGTTTTGAGACCTGAGCAGCGTTCACATGGGATGGCTTTGCATAATCTGCCCCCATTTCCTTCAGCAAATTACAGTCAGCCCCAGAGACCTCCTGGGACGGGCACCGCAATCCCTGGACCACTTCTAACCTAAGACCAGCATCAACCCTCATCATATGGACCTTACTGACTGAATCCACGAAAGCAACCCCCGCAACATCCACATTCGGACACCCTTTAACTTCAGACTGCTTTGAACCAGCATGATCAGAAGCAACAGTATCCGAGGAAGCTAATACACTAGGAACGCTACCACAAACAGCACCCTCCATGCCATGGGGAACCACATCAACTCCTGAATCCACCACTGATCTAGCAGAACCAATAGCTCCAGCATCTAGAATGTTAATAAGGAATTCATTATGGAATAAAGAATATTAAAGAAATGGGAACTCTTGTAGAAAGGATTAGTATCAGTTATTAAATTTAATAATTAAATACGAGAGTGATATGGTTTGATAGAGAAAAGAATTTAAGTTGTTTAAAAGATTGGATAGTATTCTTATGGTATGTTATATGACAATATATGCCCGAGCAGTATTGTGTGAGCGTCATCGGTTTGGAAAACTAGCAGCTTGGATATTCTCATTCCAAAGCCAAGTGAGTACTTGAAACTCTATAAATTAGAGATGAATTTATTTATGAAAATGATAAACTCTGTTAATCTTTCAAAAGAATATTTGAAATAGAAAAGTGTAGCTATGGATCGTGTATGATTTGGTATAACAAGAACACGAGTTAAGTCTGCTAGAAAGAAAGAGGAACTACGAGATAATTAGTGGAAATGAGATAGTTAGAAAAAGGGAATTAGAAGAGGTATGATTTAATTTATTAAAAGTATGGATTTGAAATAAAATAGGGAATAGAGATCTTAAGATTTAAATGGAAAGTCAGTCGATATTTAATAAGATGAAAGCAATGGGAATAAGTGAAGGGAGAAAAGAGAGAATTATCGTAAGGGAATAGAAAAGTACTTGGAAGTAAGAAATGAGATTGGAAAGTAAAAGAGGAATTGGAAATCATAAGAGGAAGTAAGATTAGTGTTGAATAAAGAATGGAAATAGTAGGTATAAGGATACGAGAAAGAAATAGAAATATGGAAATTGGTAAAATTGGAGGTATGTAAAAGAGTAAAAGGAGATGTATGAATAGATGTGTAAATACTATATATATGATTAGACCCTTACCACTGGGGTAGAGAATCGAGTGGATATATATGATTAGACCCTTACCATTGGGGTAGAGAATCGAGTGGATATATATCTTACCACCAGGGTAGAGAATCGAGTGGATATATATGTTAGACTCTTACCACTAGGGTAGATAATCGGGTGGGTATATATGATTAGACCCTTACCACCAGGGTAGATAATCGGGTGAGTATATATGATTACACCCTTACCACCAAGGTAGATAATCGGTGGATATATATGAATAGACCCTTACTACCAGGGTAGATAATCAGGTAGGTATATATGAATAGATCGTTACTACTAGGGTAGATAATCGGGTGCGTATAGATATGAATAGACCCTTACTACGAGGTAGATAAAGTATATATACAGATAAGTAGACCCTTACCACGGGGTAGAGAATCGAGTGGATATGGATGAAGTTGTGGATCGCCACTCACAAGGTAGAGAATAGAGTGGATGATTAAAAAAATTAAATAATAAGGATCCTTTATTCGATCTTATGAGATGATGATGCGATTGAGCTATGGATCCTAGGTGGATCTTATAAAGTTATAATGGAATAGATGTTGGAAAATAAAGGAAAAGAATAGAAGAGACAAACAGGGGAGGATAAGTGGAGGATGAGAGAAAGGGTAAATAATGTAGTAAAGATATATATATATATATATATAGTCAAGATAGATTATGGAATAGAAACGATATGAGAGGTAGTGTTTGAGGTATAATGAAAATGGTAAAATGTTAGAAAGAAAGAAAGGGGTAAGATAATGAGAGGATATGGAACGATTATAATATAATAAATAGAGATTGGACAGAAAAATGGAGTTGGTAATATAGAGGAGAAGAGATTAGAAAAATAGGAAAAAATGAGACAAGTAAAGGTAAGAAAAATAGAGATATGGTATATAAAAAGAA
>NMUG010000443.1:0-22489 GCA_002855965.1 Monotropa hypopitys | reverse complement strand
AAAAATAGCATTCCAAAATCGGAAAAAATCGGATCGGATTTTCGGAAATTTCGGAACATCGGAAAAATGAACAGCCCTAGCGGATGTAATGACCCCTGGCTATGATTGTTTGAGATGAGATATGAGATACGAAATAGAATTTATTTTGATTCAGTGATGTTTTATACCCACATATGATTTTGAAAAAAGAGAAATAAGAATTTGATAAGTGAAAGAAAAGAAATGATTTGTGTAACGAAAAGAGTTTTGAAATTCAGAAAAAAGAATTGAAAAGGAAATGTGATTTATGGAAAAGAAAATGAGAAAAGAAGTATTTTTTGGAAGAGAATTGGAAAATGAATTTAGGAATGAAATGTTTACGAAAAAAGAACAGATTTTGAAAATATATAATTCATAGATATTTTACTTCTCTTTATTATATTGTTCTATATTATTCACCAGTTTTCCCTAACTGACCCTCTTTTTTTCCCTCTCCCAGGTGTTACTATTTTGTGTACAGAGTAGAGTCTACCGGTCTAGATGTTGTGAGGGATCTGAGTGCTTAGGAGGACAGCTACGTTTAGCGTATCCACCTATTGAGCCGCAGCCGCGATGAGGCGTGGTCGAGTGCGGAGGAGATGTTGTCCGATTTTATGTAGATTTCCAGTAGCAGTAGCAATAACAAAGCTTTTCTTTTCTTCAGATGTATATATTTAGTTTTCAGTTTTCAGTTTATGATTGTCGTGCACTGTTTAGCCCTGTTGTTTGAGTGAGAGAGTTTGTTTATATTTCTAGTTCAATAGTGAGCGTTTTAGGCTATTGTTTGTAGCCCATTCTGTTTAGTGAGTTTTTATTTTAGTTTATAGTTTTACAGTTGTAGATATTTTATATTTCAATTGTTTCAGTTTATTTTCAGTTCTAGTTGCATTAATATTTTAGATTGTTGTGAGATTAGTATTGATTAGAATGTTCTACCGTCGCGCGTCTGTACTTAGATGACTGTTGATACACTTATTGGGGGTCCATTTCGAACCACTATAAAACTTTGTGTCTCAGTCTCTATTTTTCACTTGTATCTACTTATTCATCTTCACTTATTTCTACTTAAGCAATTTTTATTTTTTCATTAACTTTTAAATAAACAATTCACTCCCTCTTGGTTGCTATTTGGCCAACACAAGTCTAATAACAACTTTAACACAGAAATTTCTCAATAGTTTTTAAAGAAATATTTTTTAAAAGAAATATCCGTTACAAAATATTTGTTAAAAATAGTTTTCAAATAAATATTTTAAATTATTTGTATACATACTTTTTAACAACTTTTTCAATAAACTATTTTTAAAAAGTATGTATATAAAAATAAACTATTTTAAAATAGTTTTAATAAATTATTTTCAAAAATATTTAAAACTGTTTTAAAACATTTTGTAATAAATATATTAAAAACAATTTTTAAAATACTAAAAGTGTTTTTAAAAAATATATTAAAATAATTTTACTTACAGCCTAGACCTAACTTCTGAATGAAATAGATGAGATAATTACAATTATCCGAATGAGTCGATTTTTTATAGGACAACATAAAATATGTTTTTACAATTTTTGGATGATTTGAATTTTTCGTCCGAGTCCCGAAAAATGCCACCCAACCCCTTTGGATTAACTAAAAAATAGTTTTTTTTTAAAAAACTTTCGGGTAGTATTTTTATAAAAAACTGCTAAACCATTTTTAAAATTATTTTTACAACTTTTTTAAAAACTGTTTTAAAACTATTTTCTATAAAAAATAGTTTCTACCAAAAAAAAAAACAATTTTGTAAAAAATAGTAAAACATGAAAATAGTTTAAAAAATAATTAAAAAAAACTATTTTTACTTACTCAATTCTTTACCTAGGTGTTCCACATAATGCATTGGGGGCTTAACTATCAGGATCCAAACCATTCATGATTTTCAAATTAATAAAATATAGGATCCTGCAAAAATTCAGCTCAATCGGATATCGATAAGTGTTTGATCCAAACAGTTGCACAAAAAACATGGTAGAAAGTGCGTTATATCCAACTGTTTGGATCAAACACTTATCGATATTCAATTGAGCTAAATTTTTGCAGAATCATATATTTTATTAATTTGAAAATCATGAACGGTTTGGATCGTGACAGTTAAACCTCCAACGCATTCTGTGGAACGCCTGAGTAAGGAATTGAGTCCATTGAAGGTTTCCCATTAATTATATATATATAACTATAGAGAGAAGGAAAGGGTTCAGAAAAAAATGATGTACCCCACCATTGAGGACCCATTACTGTCGCCACCCCAGAAGGACATGAGTGAGTAATTCCGAGCTTTCCCAAATGGTCCCTAGGTACGTTGCCTTGCTTGTAGGATCAACGTCAGGATTCGAGACCCGGACCTAAACAAGACTGAATCTAATCAGCAACGCCCTGGTACCATCTGAAATACATCCGTGGGTGTAAAAAAAGGGGGAATTAACAACTCCCTACTTTCAAAAGAAGAAAAATAAATGCATTTTGGTGAGGTTTGGTCATAAATCTCAATGGGTGGTAGGTAAATTTTATTACATCCTTTCTTTTATAATATATATTATTTGTCTTGCTATATCCTCGAGTTGCTAAATTGATCTCGATTGATACCAATGAGTCCTACATTTTAAAATTTTGTATAAATAATTTGAACTATTAATAAATTTTATAAAAATATTTTAAATTATTCTAAAAACAATTAGTCCATTCAGATAGTTAAAATTGTTTCATCAAGTAATTCATATTTTATCGAAAAATTCTAAGCATAATTTCTGAATAATTTTAGAGGAATCAAATATAATTATACAAATGATTTATTTTTTTCAAAGTAACTTAAACTATTTTTTAATAAAATTTATCAATAATTTAAATTATTCATACGAGTTACTCGAAGTGCAAAAGAGATTAATCCTATTCATGGATAGATGATACTCCATCCGTCACAAATTACTGTGTCCTATTTTATTTTGGAATGTCAAAAAATATATATAATATTTTTAAAAATACTTATCAAAATATAGTCATTTTCTAATTTTACTCTTAAAAGACTTTTTCTATCTTAATAAATTTGTCAAATATCTTTTATTTTAGTGTTTTTTATGATTTAAAAAAATTTGTATAATAAAATTAATGGATATTTTTTAAATAAGATTAATATTACATATGTTTTTAGTTTTATATAAAGAAATAGATTTACAAAATTGAATCTTTATAACACTTTGACCCAATAATTTGGGTGAGAGCGTGTGAATCGAAACACCTGAAATTCCCACGGTTTAATTCTCATCAGTTATGTCTACAAAATTCCCAAACTACATTTTTCGTCCCGTGGTATGGATCAATAACTATCCACCTCCCTTTCAATCCCGATCCAGGGTTTCGTCCAATTTATCAGATCGTTTCTCTGTTCTATAATTCCTCTATTCATATGCATTACATAAGTACATATACCCGCATAATCGTGCTTTCAGGGTAAATCAGGACAAATGAAATCGAATCTGTCGTCGTATCGAGATCGCACGCAAGAGTTCCTTAATGTGGCTGAAAAGCAACGCAAATCGTTCACGTCGGCGCCGAAAGGGCCGAGTAGTAGCAACAGTAATGCCAGTGGTTCGAATTTTAAGGAGGAGGTACCGAGACCGGCGGTCGCGATTCAGTCGGAGTTCAATAGAAAGGCTTCGAAAATCGGGTTTGGGATTCACCAGACGTCGCAGAAGCTGACAAAGCTTGCAAAATGTGAGTTCTTATATTGCTAATGGTCAAATCTGAGGCTGTGTGTGTTTGTTGAATTTGTTAATGGTCAATTCTGTGACTATGTGTGCCAGTTTTGTTGAATTTGTTAAGGAAATAGAATTTTCAGTTGTTGTAAGGCATTATTTGTGCCATTAGCTTGTAGATGTCTACAGTGATATGGTTTTTGTGTGAATTAGTGCAGCCAATGTTCTCTGAAGCTGGCAAAACTGGGGTATTGTGAGTGGGTTATGTCCAACGTTCTAAAAGGCGCTAGGTGGGCGGTCGTCGGTCGGTCGAGGAGGCCACGCGTAGGCATTTTTTATTTTTTATTTATGTTGGAAATTTTTGACTTCTAAGGCAATTTTAATGAAATTTGGTAAATATTTATTAATTAAATATGATACCATTTGAGATGATTCTTTTTAGAGTTTTATAGTCATATGTGAGAGCTTTAATATACAAAACAATTATTAAATTTCATTAATTAATGAATGAGAAATTACCACTCAAAGTTGAGTGTTTTCAATGGTGGGTGAGTATTAAAATACTCAATTTCACATTGAAAGTTAGGGAGTTGTGTGTTGAGTATATTTATTAAAGTGTAAGACTAAGGATCACAATAAGCCTAAGGAGAAAGTAAGATGAAGTGCTCGGGTCCGTGGTCCGAGTCTGTACCTCGTTGGTTCGTGGGAATGTGTCCCATGCCATGATGCCTATCTTTTTATAGAAAATTCAATTGTGATAATTGAATTGAGCTTAGCCTATGGGCATGCCATGAAATTTTTATTTGGGCTTGGTTTTTTGGTTGTGTGGGCTTGCAAGCTTGCGGGCTTGACCCTACCCTGTCTAACCCGGAGTCTTTCCACCTTCTTGATGCTGTGACTCTCCACCTCCAACAACTCCAACAGCTTTACTGAGCAGTTTACTGTTGTGTCTATTGATTTTTCAACATGGACTCTTGGAGACTACCAAGAGTCTCTCTCCCACATGTATATATTGGTCACCTCATCTTACCATTCATTCATTACAAGCAACATCAACAGTACTTCCTTACCCTCCACAATACTGCCTTTCCTTCCTTCCAAGTACAACAGAGAGTATGTTCTATACAGACTTTGTTTGCCCAGAGGTGTGGTGTGGTGCAACCACCTCTACGCCGGTTGTACCATGGGAGGCTTTAGCTTGTTTAAATCCCCGAGCACCTTCGGTTGGGGTGACTAAAAAGTCTTAAGGGGACTGTGTTTACACATGCCTCCAGTTCTTATTGCTGTTATCCAGTTCTTATTGCTGTTTTTGGGGTTACCTTTTCTGCAATATTTTCCTGCAGTTTATTCATTTTTAACATAAAATATATAATATCCCTTCTTATCATAAAAAAAGTCATTATAAGTACGAAAAAACTCAAAGAGAGGATTAAGATAAATTAATTATAATATCCCTTCTTCTTATCATTCTTCAAAGCATAGTCTTCAACCAAATATGCAAATAGTAGGAAAGCAATAGTTCAAACTCCAAAGCATCAATACTATTAAAAAAACTAAAAAAACATAATATTATTCCTTGTAGAAATGTCTAGGTATCGAAATCTTACTCTCCATATCCCTCTAAGACTCTCTCGCCATCGGACTCAAAGTCATACTCTTCCTCCTCTCCTTCATCTTCTGTATCCTCATCCGATAAAAAACCCTCTTCATGAAGTTTTCTTATTTCAACATTTCTGCAATTTCTCCTAGGCTCTAGTGAGCTATTTGCTCCCGATGCCTCTCCAACCATTCTCCAAGTAAGTCCCGAACCGGCCTCCATTTCTTCATCATCAACCCCTTCCCATCCAACATCGCTAGAAGCACGTTTCAGAACTTGGTTCATATCTGAATTAGATGCTGCAGAAGAAGACATCTCTGTTTTGTATAGAAAAAATATGAAAAAAACATATTAGATCTCTGTAACTGTAAATCCTCTTCCTGGAAAAAATATATTACAATAGCGAAAATTGTGCTGTTTGTACTGTTTCAATGTGAAAAACAAACAAAAAATGGGGTGGTACAAAACTCATAATAAGCAAACAAATTTAGCAGCTTGCCAAATGCATCCCAGTGACAATGAAATGTGAACTCGTCAACAAAAGCCAACAGCAGAACACAAAAATAAAGGAAGAAAGCGATTCAGGCTACAAGAATCAAAGATATTCATATAAGCCAACTTATATAATATCAGTCAACTGTCTGGAGACCTCTCTTCAAGAATTTTTCGCCTAGTTCTAGTCCTGGTTCAGGCCTGCCAAGGTGTGAGAAAGCAAAAACCCTTTTTTCTCTTATTACCCATAGCAAAAAATACAATCGAATATAACATAAACAAACGGGACAAAATAACACAAAAAAACCTATCTACTAAACCTATTTACATAACGACCCCATGCAACATAAAACATACAACATGCTCACATATTTTAACACTCTCCCTCAATTTGGTACGAAGATATTATCCAAGCCCAACTTGCACACGATCGAATAGAAACTCTTGCTATCGAGGCCTTTTGTAAAGATGTCTGTTAACTGATCTTTGGATTTCACAAATGGCATACATATCATTCCATTCTCCAGCTTTTCCTTGATGAAATGTCTGTCGATCTCTATATTTTTTGCTCTATCATGTTGAATAGGATTGTGAGCAATATTAATAGCAGCTTTATTGTCGCAATAGAGCCTCATAGTACTATTATTAGAGAACCCCAAATCTTGCAACAGAGTTTGGATCCACAAAGCTCACAAATTCCATGGGCTATAGCTCTATACTCAGCTTCGGCACTAGACCTGGCAACTACAGATTGTTTTTTTCTTCGTCAAGTGATCAAATTTCCTACAATAAAGGTACACCAAAAGTAGACCGTCTATCATCCATAGACCCAGCCCAGTCAGCATCGGTGAACGCCTCTAATCGCAAGTGACCATGATTAGAAAACAAAATTCCTCTTCCTAGAGCCGATTTGAGATATCTCAAAATACGATAGACTGCATCCAGATGTGATGTTCGGAGATCATGCATAAACTGACTAACAAGACTCACATCATAAGTAACATCTAGTCGCGTACGAGTTAAGTATATTAGACAACCCACCAGTCGTTGATACCTCTCCTTGTCAGTGCTCTCTCCCGTACCGCCACTCATATGGTGATTTGCCTCGATAGGAGAATCCGCAAGTTTACACTCTAACATTCTAGTTTCCTTTAACAAATCAAGAATATACTTTTGGTAAGAGATAAAAATACCTCTATCAGATCTCGCCACTTCCATACCAAGAAAATATCTCATTGGTCCTAAATCCTTAATTTCAAATTCTTGAGCTAGCAAAGACTTAAGATTATGAATTTCATTCTCATCATTGCCTGTCATTATTATCTCAACATAAACAATAAGAATAGCAAGCTTCCCGGAACTTCTCTTGGTGAACAAGGCATGATTCACATGACTCTGCTTGTATCCAAAGCCCAATATAGCCTTTGAAAATCTGCCAAACCAAGCTCTGGGTTATTGTTTCAATCCAAAAAGTACATTTTTCAATTTACACACTTTTCCCTCACTCACAGAAGAGGAGAAACCCGGAGGTATGTCCATATACACTTCCTCCTGTAGATTACTATGGAGGAATGCATTTTTTACATCAAAGTTTAAACTGTCGAAGAGACCAGTTCAGGTTTGCAGCACACAAAAGAAGAGCTCGCACAGAGTTCATCTTTGCTACAGGGGCAAACGTCTCCTCATAATCAATGCCATATGTTTGAGTAAAACCACTAACAACCAGTCTTTCTTTGTGTTTCTCAACTGTACCATCAACATTCTACTTAACAGAGAAAATCCATTTGCATCCCACTGGTTTCTTTCCTCTCGGAAGTGATACAAGCTCCCAAGTGCTATTCCCTTTCAAAGCTGACATCTCTTCTACCATAGCTCCTCTCCACTCAGGTATCATGAATGAGAGATGCGAAACAAAGGCATGGTATGATGGAGATAGACGATCATAAGAAACAAATTGAGAGATGGAGTGTTTAGTAGTATATTGTCTAACACCTTTTCGATGAGCAATAGAACGATCATCAACATCAATGGAAGGAGATTCAATGAGAGAGGAGTCATTACTAGAGGAGGAGTCTGAAACTAGAATCGAACGGTCAGGAATTGGAGTCGAGGATGATGGTTGACAAGGTGGTATCACACACGAAGGTTCCCCTGTTTTTTTGCCTCCCATAGGTCTGTAAGTCAGGCTTATACAACTGTTGCCTCCGTTCCTCAATATCACCTTTCATGTTATGTGTTGCTCTATCAGTAGCAGATATTGATTCCTCTCTAGTCTTATCTAGTGTCTCTCCCTTACCATAATTATAAAATAAGCACTCCCCTTCACCATGATTATGAAAGAACATCTCTTCCTCTTGTCGATGCTCCCCCTAAAGAGATGGAGTAGGGGGGAGAATAAAAGGATTCTATTTCCCAAAAGGTGACATCCATAGCGACAAAAAAACTTCCTAGAGGAAGGATCATAGCACTTATAGCCCTTTTGAGTAGGGGAGTATTCAATGAAAATATATTTATGAGCTTTGTGACCCAACTTTACTTCAGTGAGAGAATAAGCATGAACAAAGCATACACATCCAAACATGCGTGGGGAAAGTGTGGTGGCATGAAAAACACTAGGAAGACACCCAATAGGAGTTTTAAAGTTAAGAACATTGGATGGCATGCGATTGATAAGATAAGTTGCAGTCAAAATGGATTCTCCCCACAAATATTTAGGAACATTCATGGTGAATAACAGAGGGCGAGCTACCTCAGCTGAATGACGATTCTTGCGTTCAACAACTCCATTTTGTTGTGGAGTGTCAACACAAGTCGTCTGAAAAAGAATACAATTTTCATCCAAAAAAGCCCGAAAATTCTTATCTATATACTAAGTACCATTGTCATTACGGAGAATTTTGATATGCATATCAAATTGAGTGCGTATCATTGCATGAAAAGATTTAAAACAAGAGTAAACCTCATTTTTTATTGTAAGTAAATACACCCAAGTGATACTAGAATAGCAGTCCATAAAGGTGACAAACCAACGATGACCTTTAAGAGAAGTAGCAGGTGAAGGACCCCAGACATCAGAATGAATAACCATAAACGGAGAGTCACTCCTTCTATTACTAGGAGGATAAAAGGAACGTTTATGTTTATCAAGCTCACATGCTTCACAAAAAAATTGACTATGAGGACCATGTTTAGTTAAATTTGAAAAAAGTTCCTCCAAAATTCAAAAAGAAGGATGACCTAACCGACAGTGCCATTGATGTAACATAGAGAGAGCCGAACTAGTATCTGCTTGCAGAGCTAGACCACATGATCGGAGTAAATGAGATGAGTGAGCTGCAGATTCTAACAAATATAGGCCATTATATGCTCTACCACTGTCAATCACCTTTTGTGTATCCAGTTCCTGGAAAACACAATGTGTAGGAAAAAATGTTACAGAGCAATTTAAAGACTGGATAAGACTGCTAACAGATAGAAGATTAGTAGAAAATTTGAGAACATGAAGAACCGAAGAAAGAGAGAGGGTTGGAGAACAATGAATAGAACCCTTTTCGGAAATATCAGATAAAGAACCATCAGCAATTCTGACCTTATCCTTGCCAGAACATGAAGAATGAAAGCCAAAAAATGATGAACAACCTGTCATATGATCTGTTGCACCAGTATCTACTATCCAAGGAGAAGAGTTGGCAGTAAAAATATTAGCATGGAAACCTTTGTGAGCAAAGAAATCGGTAGTTGTGATAGAAGAAGCGGTGGTAGATGGAGCATCAAGCTTTGTCAGAAGGCGTTTGAGATTTTGTAACTACCCCTGAGAAAAAACACCAACTTGGGCATTTTCGAAAGCCTCCATCATATTAACAGGAATCAGACGGCAATGGACTGCTAAAGAAGCCCAAAATAATAATAACCGGATAACACTACAAGGTGAAATAGAACTCAATATTGACTAAATAGTACCAATTAACACCCAGATATCCAATAGCAAACGAGAGCCAATGATCACGATTGCAATGTATGCCGAAGAATGCTGATCGAGTGCCAGCGAGGCTGATTGAGGGCGTTGAACGGTGGTAGGTCAATCGACACCACGATCGATGGCATGTTCGAACACTAGTCGGTGGTAGTTCGCGCAAGGTGGCACACAGATCCGTGGGGAGACAAACGCTAAGAAATAAGGCGACGATCGCCAGAACAGGGCGAAGACCGCCAGAAGATTAACGGAAAGGCTGACGATGATTAGGGTGAGAGAGACACGAGGTGAGAGGGAACACCAGGTGTGAGAGAAAACGAGCTCACAGATGGGAGAGAACATGAGCTCACAGGTGAGAGAGCAGTGGCGAGGGTCGCTGGTTCAGGCGACAACGACAGTGGAGGGCGACGATCGGGGACCAAGGTTTGCTGGTGGCTCGCGAACTCAGGCGACCACTATCGGGGGTTGTTGGTTTGCTCTATCGAAGGAGTGAGAGAGAGACCTTGGTCGCGATACCTACGCGACTGGTTACTAGAAAGAAGACTAACATCGGAAGTGAGAGAGAGAACCCTTGCTGGCGACAAACGCTAGAAGGTCAGATGGCCGGAAGGTCAAGGTAGCTGGCTCAAGTGAGGGATGACGGCTAGGGTTGCTGGGTATGCTATGATACCATGTGAGAAAGCAAAAACCTTTTTTTCTCTTATTACCCACAACCAAAAATACAATCGAATATAACATATACAAACGGGACAAAATGTCACAAAAACCTATCTACTAAACCTATTTACACAACGATCCCATACAACATAAAACATACAAAATGCTCACATATTTTAACACAAGGTATGTGAAACTGTGTCCAAGTCGGGCACTTAATCAGCAAATACAGGGCCCGCTGCAGTGTATGTCCCACCGGTGTTACGATTGGGGTAAGATAATTTAGGTTAGGTTTGATTTTTCGGTTTAATTGTCTCAAGATTACAAATTAAGTTCGAACTATGCACGAGATCAATTAATTGCCACCACGCCTATCCTGTGTTTCGTGCTAGAGTGTGAATCACAACTTCTTACTTGGTGATGAAGAATGAAACGATGAAGAACGAAACTAGGCCTTGAATCGCAGCTTCTTGGAGTTGGGTTTCTTCAAAACACTTCTGGAGGTGTGGAGAGATGTGGAGAGAAATGGTAGTGGGAAGAAAAGAATGGTTGGGTTTCTTCAAAACCTTCCGTGTTTTTAATCATTGCCGCCTAGGCGCCACCTAGCTCCGTCTGGTTGCCGAAAACACCTAGAACCCACTAATCAGGATGGCAGTGTCATGCCTAGCACCTAGACGCCGCCTAGACGCCCGCCTAGTCCGATTTTTAAAACATTGGTTATGTCAATTTGTCATATGTTTGATTAAACATGTCATAATGAAAGATTTCATTTTTGGAAATGGAAGTAATAGAATGTTGAATTGTTTTTCTAGATTAATTGTGCCATTAGATGGTATAATTCTCTATTAAGATATATCGTTTGTGTGTCAATTTTGTAGTGTACGGTTAACTAGAATAATTTTGGGGAGGAACAAAATGTTTATTCCTTTCCTTGTCCTCCTACTGCTAAGGAAATTCACCTAAATTGGTGAATGATGATTCCATTTTGAATCTCCATTCTGTCATTTTTAAGGCAAACAAAATTTTGGAGTCAGGATTACAAGTGAATGACAATTCTATTTCCACTTCATTTACAGTGAACGCTTACAATGCATATCCTCAGCTAGTCACTCTCTTTTCAAAGCAGTTTATGATAGTCATGATTTGGGATTATTAATAGCCAGTTTATTGTCTTTTCCTTTGGAGGGTTGTCAGTGTGCACTTGAGATAATTTTGTGTTATTGAGGAACTTTACATATTCATCCCGAGAAGTATAATGAATTGAACACATATTTTTTTTCATGAACAATCCAAAATTAAATCTCTCCTTTTCTTTTGCAAACAAACAAATGAAGCCAATTTGTTTCTAAAATCTAGAGAAGTACTTATTAGATGGTAATTGTGGCATTTTTACGGATTCAGTTGTAAAATTAGTTGGTATTAATACCTGTTTGCATGACTTGTGTATAGTCGCATTTCTTGACTTTTTAGTATGTTCTTCTTCCCTAAGGCACGAGCCGCATGGCTCAATGAATATGTCTTTATGGGAAAGCTTGGGTTACTTTACTATCTCTTTGCATTGTAAAATTGTGAATTTCAGTGGTTTGAAGTTTCTGGCACCCTATTTAAAAGCACGAAAAATGTAGGTGCGAGACAAAAACCACAGTGAGAGGGCCTCTTATTAGTCAACGAATTATTTCCCCATACCTACATTTTACTTGCTTAATTCTGTCTTTGTATAGACCACACTGAGAGTACCTATTAGTCCATGGGGAAGGAGACTGATACGAATGTTTTACTTGCTTAATTCTACAAAAGGTATATGGTTGCTTCAATATAAATTTCGTAGGAAGCCTCGAGAGTTTTGCCAAGAAAAACTAGAAGTAGAGAGGACAAACTATTTTCATTATCACAAGCATCTAGAGGACACTTTTAAGGTACCATAGTTAATTGCACCAACTTCCAATGTATTCTCTGAAGGGCGGACCCAATGTAGCGGTAAAGTCTATCCCATTGTGGCCTGTAGGTCACATCTTCGATTCACAAAAACAACCTCTCTGCTTGCAGGGGTAAGACTGTGTACATCAATCTTTTCCCAGACCTCGCATATGCGGGAGCTTCGTGCACTGGGTCACCCTTTTTTCCAACGAATTCTTTGAATCTAATTAGAGATATCATTCGACGTGAATGGAATGTAGATTTGAAAGCTACCATGTAAAAGAAATGGTGCTCTTCACCATTACCGCGAAGATGATGATTAGCCTCAATAGGAGAATTTGGAGGCTTATATCCCAACATACATGTCTCTTCCAAGAGATCCAAATATACTTCCTTTGAGAGAGAAAGATACCTTTGTCAAACCGAGCCACCTCCATTCCAAGAAAATATTTCATAGACCCCAAATTTTTGATCTCAAACTCTTGAGCAAGAAGGGCCTTGAGATTTTGTATCTCATCCAAATCATCATCTGTCATAATTATGTCATCAACATAGACTATAAGAACAGAAATCTTACCATTAGTCTAAACATAATATGATCAGCATGACTCTGCTTATATCCAAATCTCAACATGACTTTGAAAAATCTGTTAAATCACGTTCTAGGAGATTGCTTCAATCCATAAAGAGCTTTTCTCAATCTACACACCTCTCTTCCTGTTGCTAAAGAGGAAAAACCTGGTGGTATGTCCATGTAGATCTCCTCCTCTAAGTCACCATAGAGAAAAACATTTTTTACATCAAACTGTTTAAGAGACCAATCCAAAATAGCGACACAAGAGAGTAAGGTCCGAACAGAATACATTTTGGCCACAAGAGCAAAGTTCTCCTTATAATCAATGTCGTATGTCTGAGTGAACCCCTTGGTAACAAGTCTTGCTTTGTATCTCTGAAAGTCCCATCAGCCTTGTATTTCTCAATGAACACACATTTGCAATCCGCTGACTTCTTTCCTTCAGGAAGAGGTGCTAGTTCCCATGTGCCATTCTTTTTTAAGTCTGTCATCTCCTTTACCATAGCTCCTTTCCACTCACATATTGTAAGAGTTTCTTTTCAATCCCGTGGAATAGACATAGAGGCAATGACAGAGACAAAAGCACGATGCGAAGAAGATAAACGAGAATATAAAACAAACTGAGAGATAGGATGTTTGGTGATACACATTCTGACTCCTTTTCTAAGAGCAATAGGAGCATCAAGACCATCATCAATAGGAGAGGAATGATTATTACCAGATGAGTCAACCGAGGAGTCAGAAACTAGAGTTAGAAATGATTGACAAGATGGCTCAACACAAGTAGCCTTCTCTGGGCATGAATAAGTTCTCAAATCTGGTCTGTCTAGTCGTCCACCAATGTCATGATCTGCTATTGTTTCAAATGTTAGTTCCTTTTCAGAAGTTCTTGCCTCCCCTTCACGATGACAAGGTAACGAAAAGTACGACCAAGACTCCAGAGTATAAGATGTCAACTTCTCTTCCTCTCATTTCTTCCTGGATACTATTCTCCCCCTGAAGAGATGAGAGGGGATAAAAGGAATTGGTTTCCCAAAAAGTGACATCCATAGAGACATTTTGCGAGAGTGTAGGTCATAACATTTATAACCTTTCTGACTGAGAGTATAGCCAAGAAAAATACACTTACGGGCTTTGGGATCTAACTTACCACCAGGAAACTGAAGGACGTTGGAGGGCATACGATTGATAAGAAAGGCTGCAGTAAGGATAACTTCCCCCAAAAATATTTAGGAACGTTCATGGTGAACAAAAGTGAGCGAGCAACCTCAGCAATATGACGATTTTTACGCTCAACAACTTCATTCTGTTGTGGTGTGCCAACACAAGCTATTTGGAAAAGAATGCCAGATTGGTCAAGATATGCCCGAAAAGGCCCATCTAAATACCCAGTCCCATTATCACTACGAAGTACCTTAATGGCAGTGTCAAATTGTGTGCGTCATTTGATGAAAATATTGAAAGCATGAAAAAACTTCATTTTTGGACCGAAGTAAATACACCTATGTAACACGAGCATGACAATCAATAAAAGTGATGAACTAACGATGTAAAGAAAGAGACACAATAGGAGAAGGACCCCAAACATCAGGATGGATGACTGAAAAAGGTGAATCAATTCTTTGATTAACGGGATCTAAAATAAGCGTTTATGTTTTGCTAACTCACATGCTTAACAAAAAACTAACTCCTAAGACAATGTTTAACTAGACTAGGAAACATTTTCTCTAAGATACCATAACAAGGATGACCTAATCGATGGTACCACTGGTGTAACAGAGGAAGAACTGAATCCATATCCGCTTCAAAATCTTAGCCACATGACAAAGGTGGACGAGGTGCAAACTCCAAAAAAATAGAAGCTGCTATGAGCTTTACCACTACCAATCATTCTCTCTGTATGTAGTTCCTGTAGGACACAATGTGTAGGAAAAATGCCACTGAGCAATTTAAGGAACACGTAATACTACTAACAAAGAGAAGATAGAGAAATGGTTGGAGAATAATGAATGAAACTTTTCCCCAAGATATCAGAGAGAGACCCATCTGTGACTCTAACCTTATCTTGGACGAAACATGTAAAGTAGGAGTCAAAAAAGAAGGAACAACATGTCATGTGATATGTTGCACCAGAGTCTATTATCCAAAGAAAAGATGAGGATGCATAAGTTGCTCTATCTCGTATGCCCATGTGAGCTAGGTGAGTTGGGGTAGTAGAGGTAGAAACCATGGTAGATAGAGTATCAAGCCTAGCCACAAGCTGTCTCAAAGTTTGCAACTCCCCCTGAGAGAGGGTGCTAGTATGGGAAGCATTAACCATTGAAGCTGTCATATCAACCAAGGGTTACCTAGTCTCCAATCACAAGCTCAGTCAATTCAGTGAGTAAATTCAACCACACCACACATAAATCAATCCTAGGTCTAACTTACAGAAGAAATTTCAGCACCTATATGATGTCTTCCAGCCATCGAAAACAATCAGAAAGCCCTAAAACAACACATTGAGAAAAATGGCTCCACAAATTTGAAAAGTTCAAAAAATGGTCGACGAGGGCCAGCGAACAGGCGGTGACACTCGACAAGACCTACGAAGGTTAACGAAGACCAAAACAGGACTGACAAAAACCAAAAAAGGTTGTTTGAGGCTCACCGAAGACTGGCGAGCAATGACGAGGATTGGCGAACACTCGCCAGAGGTCAACGACGTCGGGAGTGGACTTGCATGAGGCTGGCAAGTAGTGGCGAGTGACGTGCGAGATACCAGTGCGAGATGGCGGTGGATGAGGCGACGACGAAGGCCAAAACAGGTCTGGCGATGTCTGACAAGGCCACGTAGGGTTAGACGAGGTCACGACGAGGTTCGGTGAAGGTCAAAACAGGTCCGGTGAGGTCAACAACATGCGACGATAGTTTACGAAGGTGAACAAAAATGACGATGACCGAAGAAGAAACAAAGGCGTCAGCCAAAGCGATCAGGAAAGCTTTCAATATTAAACGAAGGTGGTGGCGCACACGAGAGAGAAAAACGATGACTGCTAAAAAAATGACTGTCGGAAAAGTTACCGGCGACTATGGTTTCAGGATGAGTGCTCAGATACCATGTTCAGTTGGGAAAAAATATGACTAGGGTTACCCCATCTCATTCTTTGTATATATGAATAAAGAAAAAATCCAAAATTTCATAACTACTCTTAACTACAAAGAAGTATACAAAATATACTCCTAATGTAACATAACTTAACACAAATCAAACCAAATAGAGTCTTAAATCTCAATTAATTGGGGTCGACTACATGAATCCGTCTTTTCTATAGAGTTCTGTCAAGTGCGATTTGTATTCTATGTGTTACATCCTTCACAATCTCGCCATCCTCCCTAACAATTAAGCCCAGGTATTTTGAATCTCGCTTCTTGGTAACTCTTGATTTTGGAGGGTTACTTTGTCAACAATAGCATATTGGGTGTCACTAAACTTACATTCCACGTACTCTATTTTATTTTTACAGATCTTTAAACTTTTTGACTCCAATGCTTCTATTCAGGTTTCTAGTTTAGCATTAATGTCACTTGTTTCATCTACTAAGACAATATCACCCACAAATATCATATACATGGTACATCATTCTAAATGTGTCTAATCAATTCATCCATACCAAAAAAAATAGTAGGGGCTCAAAACAGATCATTGATGCAGTCCTACTATGATTGTAAATTCGCTTGTTTCTCCTACTGGGGATCTAATGGTCGTGACAGGTTCGGGCAGTGGATTTGTGCAGGGTGTCTTTGCCGGGCAAAGATATCGAGAGGGTTAGGACTCTTCTCTTCGAAGGGTCTCTTTTCCAGCAAATGATGTTCACCAGCTCCTTGTACGTTGGGGTTTGTTCTCATCTCTCTCAGTCTATGACCTGGTTGGGTGGGGTGTTTGCGAAATCATTGCGCGGCTCCGCGGAGGGTGTGAAGACGAGTCTAGCGTGCCGTGTGGTGGTTCGGTGGCAGGTGTGCGTGCACCAGAGATTTTACAGGTCCTGTTATTTGCTCATTGGTGGAGTTTTTCTGTGGTTCTCAAGTCTTCCTCCATTGTCGGCTGCTCTGGGCTACTACCGGGGTGTGAAGTGGGGTTTTGCAGTGTCTTGGTATCTGAATGCCCTGGCTGTTTGTGTTACTTCTATTGGTAACAAGTCAAGTTCGCAGGTGTTGATTATGCAGTGTACTATAGTATGCAGTGTATGGTCAGTCTCAACTTCCTTGCAATGGGTCTCAGATGGCAGGCCTATGTCCTCTCAGGTGGTTCCTTTTTTCCTTAGCTATGGGGCAGGTAATATTGTATCTTCATCTCAGTTGCTTCAATGGGAGAAGCTCCAAGGTGGGGAGTTTTTTAGTTGCTTTTAGACTCTATGATCTCGTTCATTCGTGGTGCTATCCTAGGGGCTCAATTGCCTTGTCGTTGATTTGTAAAGCTCCCCCTTGGAGTTTCTTTAAGTCGGGTGCTAGTCCTGCCCATTGGAGGAGCCCCTCTATAAGCATCAGCTTCCTTATAGCAGTTCTGTATCCATTCGTAGATGGAGGATCTTCAGTGTTTGCAGCTTGGGTCAATCTAAGCTTTGCAGGTTTCGGCTCCTAGTGGTTTTGCTGAAGAATTTGGACTGGCAAAGAATTCGTGTGCTCGTTTGTGTCTTATATTCTCAGTCTTATGTTTTGACCAGGCTTTCTTTACAATCGAATTTCGTTCGGTTTTACTTAAGGTCTCGAGGCTATAAGGTAGGTGTTCGTGTGCTCGAGGCTATAAGAAAGTCGATAATACGCTACACAAGTTGGTATGATTGTGATGGTGGAGGTTTGGCTCAGGTCTTTTTTGCGCTCCTCGCGGGTCGTCTGGTTCTACCATGTGCTAGGTATGGGTTCCTGTTAAGGCTGTGCAGGTTGATGTCTTTGGGGCTGTTTCTTTGTTCGTTTGGGTGGAAGTCTAATCCAGGCTGCTCGGAGGTCGTTGCTAGGGAGGTTCCAATGCATTGCTTAGCTTGTGTTGTTGCTAGGGCAGTGGGCAGCTTTGATGCCTCTAGATGGGGTTCTATTGGTTATATAGTTGTGTGGGTCGCAGTTCAGTTCCATGCTTGGTTTTGATCTCCGTCTAGCTTCGGGGATCTCCTGACTCGGTAGTGGGTGAGTGCTGTTTCCTGGACTGGTTGGTCTAATGCTGTTTTCAGCGGTGGCATTGCAGTCCCTGTGGTGATTTTGTTTTGATTCAGCAGAAACTATTTAAGTGTAGCAGTGTAGTTGCGAGAGGAGGTTTTAGGGCAGGTTCTCAGGCGTCCAATAGCCTATTGTACGTGTTGGGTATTCTGTGGGCCGTGTTTTGTTTGTCTTATGCAGTTTTCTCTGTTTGCTAGGCGGGCTAGTGCAGTATGTAGTTAGCGGTATTTTCGATTGTTTTGGCTGGTTGGAGACTGCAGGCAGTAGTGGGATAGGAGGTTGCCTTGCTATCCCTTGCTGGTTGTAATATCTTTGCTGTTGTTGGATCATGCTGTATGGGGTCTCCCCTGGTTTATGATATATATTTTTTAAAAAAAAATACCTACATACATGCCCTTAATCACATCAATATACCCTTTTGTCACTTCCTTTCTCTCCAAAACTCACCATACAACGTCTCGAGACACCTTATCGTAGGATTTTTCTAAGTCTATGAAAACTATGTGAAGATCTTTCGTTTTCTCTCTATAATTTTCGACTAGTCTCCTTAACAACTATATTGCTTCTATTGTTGATCTTCCATGCATAAATCCAAACTTATTCTCTGATACCTTTGTCACCATCCTTAGGCAATGCTCAATAACTCTTTTCTACAACTTCATTATATATTTCATTAATTTAATATCTTTATAATTGTTGCAACTTTGTCTATCTCCTTTATTATTATATATGGATACTCAGATGTTTCTTTTCCACTCGCTAGTAGGGGTGTAAACGAGCCGAGCCATTTGCGAGCTCGACTCGTTTAGTAATCGAGCCGAGTTCGAGTTCGTGTTTTGGGCTCGTTTAGTAAACGATCCGAGATCGATACTCTAAAGCTTGGTTTTGCTCAAAAAAAATCTCGGCTCGTATGTATTGGCTCGACTCATTTAAAGAGTCTCGTTAAATAAATGAACTAGGCTTGACTCGTTAATGGTTCGGCCCGTTAAGGTTCAAGCCGAGCCCGAGCTCGCATTTTTAGCTCGTTTGTAAACGAGCCTAGCTCTAACACGCCAAAACTCTGCTCGGCTATGCTCGTTTACACCCCTACTCACTAGACATCTTTCTGGATAGAATAATCTTGTTTTACAAATTCGTTAGCCACAACACTCCAATATCTCCCCAAGCATGTTCCAAACCTTAATAGGAAAATCATCCGGTCCTAAAGCCTTGTTCGATTTCATATTTGTCAATGCATTTTACACTTGAATTTTGTACTCTACGATAAAACATACATTATTGTCTCTCCCTTCTACTGGAAGTACTCAAGTCCTCATCACTTAGGTTGTCCTTATATCTTTCATTCAAAAGTTTATCAAAGTAATTTTTGCCTTCGTTCTTTAATCTCATCATCTTTTACTAATATCCTAGAATTGTCTTTTATGCACTTTAACTTGAAATAAATCTCTTGTTTTCTTTTGTCTCCATGTGGCATTCGAGAGAACTTAAATGAGATTTTGCAGTAACCAATTGCAGAGCCAGAAACCCAGACAGAATGGCATAAATAGCTTGAAACAAGATCGGTTTCAAGATGGACAATCCCCTATTGCATGTTGAATGGCCTTTTCTACAAGATGGACAATCCCCTATTGCATGTTGAATGGCCTTTTCTATACTCTCGGACAGAGTTATGTTTCTTACTGGTCTCTGATAGAGTTTAATGATGATCTAATGCTGCCATTCGAAAAACGATTCACCAATTGCCTTGATATGACCAAAACCAGGGACACGGCTACAACACATGGTCATAGATTAGAGACAAGGAAAATAAAATAGAACGTGAAATGGGAGAGTAGTATAGACAGTAAGATAATATGTAAGGATGATTTTTTAGCAAAATAAACCTTAAAAGTGAGAATTGTAGGATTTTATTGAAGAACTAAAAGAAAATGCGAAAACATTTAGGACATGTAATTTTGAATGTAAAACTGAAAACATGTTCCTTTTTTCGTGACAAGGAACCCCTATGAATGGCCACTTTGGAGTTTGGAGCCCACGCCACAGGTATCGTGTAAGCTAATGCATCAGCAGCGAGAGTTGAATACAACAGTACACGTGGTTGATTCCAATAACAACTTTAAATGTGGGATATCCCTGTGGTTACACCTAAAACATGTTAAACATGGCGTAAAAACTGTAGTTTTTCTAAACTTGAGTAGAGGAACGTGCCCCTCCTAGGCCTTGCTTGGCTGCGCCACTTATGAGCCCCATGCTTGTGGACATTCTCTTGTTGACCCTATTATTCAAGTTACCCCGCTTAATTTCATCAGGATTGGTATTAGAAACTGAACTTCTTAAATAGTCTAATAATGTAATAAGGAAATATTTGCTCTGTATGTGCCCAGTGGCTAAGAGGACATCAGTTTTCGATGATCCAACAATGGAGATCCAAGAGTTGACTGCTGTCATAAAGCAGGATATTGCTGCACTTAATTCTGCTGTAGTGGACCTCCAGTTCGTCTGCAACTCCCAAAATGAAAGTGGAAATATATCATCTGACACCACCACACATTCAGCCACTGTTGTTGACAACCTGAAGAATCGCTTAATGGGCGCCACAAAAGAGTTCAAGGAAGTCCTTACTATGCGGACAGAGGTATACCACTTGTTACCTTTCCGTGTAGCTAGCAAATTGATGGTTTATATATTATAATATCTTTCTTGCTCAAAATTGTTTTCCTCCCTTCTTTTGCCGTATTTAACAAACGTCTGAGTTTTTTTGGGTGCAGAACTTGAAGGTTCACGACAACAGAAGGCAATTGTTTTCTGCCACTGCTTCAAAAGATTCTACTAATCCTTTTGTTCGCCAGCCTCCATTAGTTTCCAGACCAACGGCTAGTACATCAGCATCTCCTCCCCCATGGGCCAATGATTCTGCATCTTCATCTCAGTTATTTCCTAGGTAAATGTAACTTGTGATCCTTTTAACTATTTTTATCTCTTACTTAGAGAAATCTCTTTCTCTCTCTCTCTCTCTCTATATATATATATATATATATATTTATACATGTGTGTGTATATGTGTCTGCAAGCTTTTAAGTTTGCTAACTACACTTGTCCATGATAGATATGGGTATGTTTAGCTTCTCCGTTGAAAGGAGTGCCATCATTATTAATGTCAAGATTGAAGAGACTTTTGTATTTTTTTCTGTGGCGGACTTTGCATCCTCCCATATTGGTCTCTCTGTCATTTTATATGTGTAATTTTTCCAATCAGGAAAATAGACACACATGCATGACACACATGCATTTATAGTCTATACATCTCGGTCGTCATCATAGTTGGAGGGACAGAAGTGCCTTTATATTCTTGTTTTGAATGGTATATGTTGGGGTGTTGCCTCTCGACACCTTGATCGTTGGTGTTGACGGCAGTGGAAGAACCATATGTCCTTCCTCCGTTGTCTCCTCCATTGGCTCCATCTTCCCTCCCCTTTCTTCCGTTCTGCCCACAACCTTCTTCCAAGAGTGAGGAACCCATCTGAGAAACAAGTTAACAAACTCTGAAAGCAGAAGCTAAAATGTGTTCCCAACGGAGTTGCCAATTGTTGGATTGCTGCCTCTTGCCACCTTGATCCTTGGTATGATGAGTGCCTCCTCAATGACCTAGCTGTACATTGAACAATGGTTAGCCTATTGGCCGGCGTCGCCGGTGGACTCTCTGATGCAAGTAAGAGGTGATTCTAGAGAGAAACTGAATGGACAAAGTTTTGGCTTCTGGATTGCACATCTTCTTCTCTAAACCTCCTCTCTCTATATAGAATGCTCGACACGTTGTCCCCACGCGTTTCAGCACACGTCATGCACGAGTCCGTCAGTCTAGGGAATGGAGTCCAATATCTTGGGACAATATGTGTCTGACATGGGTGTCAAGCGTGCACAACAAATGTGCCCACATCCCAAGTTTCAACGTGGGCTTTCTCTATACTCGAGAGCACGTCCGTCGGTCGATCTATTGTCTGTCTCTTGTATGTGCCAAAGTAGCACTCTCAAACCTCTGCCGAAGTCCAAGCACCTTTGGAACCAGAGGATACCGAAACAGAGCCCTGCAACTACGACCCTTCGGCCTCAAGCCTCTTCGGAAACATCCTTGTTGCTCCGGGCAACCCAAATTGACATGTTGACTGTACCTTCCGTAATGTCTTGGTTACCGTCCCGCCAGTGCCGAACTATTTCATACATGGCCTGCACTGGTCTGCCGTCCCCATCATTCTCCTTCGGCGCCAACCATTCTGCCGGCCCAAGGGTGGGCTTTCTGCCGGTCCAGTCGACCTGCTATATTTCAGCCCACTATAGTCTATGAAGC